>JAWPHD010006718.1:0-140181 GCA_037043455.1 Cyrtodaria siliqua | reverse complement strand
TGACGTTGTTGTCTAAACGTCCGAGGGGGCGTTTTCGCGTGTTGCGGTGTTACTATTTATTCGATTTTGAGCAATCTACATTTGTTAGCATAGTTTTGCTTTGTCGAACATATTAGGTAAATTTTGAATTTTTTCTATATGTTATGCGAAGGTTTTGTTTTAATAACATCTTCAATGAATTTGAAAATGAGTAAAGTCGAAGCTTCCGTTATATTACAGATTAAGGAGGTTGGCGGGGAAAGGACGTAGTGATGCGATTTTTTTAAAATTCATATTTAAAGCTTCTTTGGTATAATTTAGATTCAAAATTATCAAAAAAAGGCTAGGTCACCGGACTTTTTTCCCCACTAGACGTCATTGAAGAAGGCACATATATCTAACTTCAAAATTTCACTAAAAAGAGGAAAAATATAGTCATTGAACATTTTCACAATTGTTTTCATAACATTACGGTTATTGAAAAACAACAAATAATTTTCGATTGCATAGATACATATCTTTCAAATCATACAAAAACAATTGTAATCCTCATTCGTCTTTTTACTTTAAAAATCAAAGATATATGGATCGTACCACACCCACTTTTGTTTTTACCGAACAATTAATTCAAGATAAAAAATTATGTTCTAATGATCAACTTTTTTTAAAACTTGTATATGACAAGGTCTTAAAAATCTTTAAATAACACCCATTTTGGAGTTATTTTGACATTTTCAATGTAAAATACTGTACACACAATATTGACATGGGTATCGAAAATAAAATTAGCTCAGTATCTAGTTTTATATATGTATTCCACTACTGAAAAACAAAAATCTGATTTATTCTATAGCAAAAGGATAAATTCTACTCAGAGCTACCCATACCCCCTATTTTGTTGACAACAAAAAAAGATCACAAATGACGGAAAAAATATGAAAAAAATAAATTTGCTTGAAATCTGGTATGTTACCATCTTAAATCCTACATTATATTCATATCTACTAGAATGGAAAAAAATGAAACAATTCTGTTGTCAAATAAAACTATAATTTAAAAAATAAAATGTTTAGACTTGAAGATGTCAAAACTTGCCCAGCCAACATCCTTAAATGCATTTGTTCCTTAAAGAAATGAAATATGCAAAATTTAGCATGTTTGCGCAATTTCTTTGGTTAAGAATGTTTGTATCACCAGGAAGTTGAAAACTTGATAATGATCTGTGTTTCAGAGTTATATAATTTGATTAAATAAAATGAGCGAGTTTAAGCCTATCGATAACTGACTTTCAAAAATCGTATGAAAAATGATATTAGACGTTGGATATGTGTACAATTAAAATAAGTGAATCTAGTTTTGTTTACATCAAGACTTATTAACTTTTATACTACTTTCATCAAATTAGTTTTTACATTTTGAACGAGTTAAATAATCCGACGTATGTTTTTCAGACAATCGAATAAACAAAAATCAGCTAATGCCAAAATTTGCATTAATTGTAGCTGACTTTTCACTAAACTTAGATATAGGAGATGAAATAAGGATACAGATATTGCTATATACACCGCCATATGCTTGCCATCTTCGGGATGGTTAAAATTCTGTACTGTTGATTTTATGAATATTGAGTTCTGCTCAACCCGGGGCTAGAGTGCGTGAGCGGTAGCTAGCATATTTCACTTCCGCTCATGAACAATCTCAATCAAACCGAGACTGCAATATTTCGTATGTGTCGTGCTCGGCCGTTTCCAAAGGTCCATTATCATACTCTTTTTTAGAAATAATGATTGAACTAGAAATAAGTTATATGAGTTTGATAACATATTTGAATTATTGCTATTGATTTCGTAACATATACGAAAACATTAGATATTATGAGATGTAGAAATAGATATAATATCTAACCGGGGACCCCGGGTTCAATCGTCCGGTGTGACACTGAGTTTCGTCGGTGTGTTCTTGGGCAAGACACTTTCCCTTAGCCTCGTTCGTCGGATGGGGACGTAAACCGGTCCCGTGTATCGATCTATCCTCCGAGCACGTTAAAGAACCATAGAAATCTATTCGATAATAAGAGTAGGGCACAGTTTCCGGATTCCTATGTATCCGTCCCCTCTCTCTGGGGCGGCTCTAAATAACATATTCTGTGTTGATGAGCCGGTAAACAACATTGCATTCTCCCGCCCACCTAATCACGTATTCAATATAGACAATACACTGTTTTGACTGTTTAGAGTTTATTCATAGTCTGCTTAAGTAGTTTATTCAGTCTACTTAGAGACTTTTTGTTTTACTTGTTACTATTTACATTTGATTGTGTTTAAATTGCCATTCCGCCATAATGACATATTTTCATCCATTGACCAGGTCGATTCCATCGCAGTTTGCTTAATATGCAAACCTTTGTAAAATAAAAGATATTAAGCCCAGGACATTGCTGCAATTATTAACATTTATGGAATTTTGTTCGGTATAATCGACTTATTGATAATAATTGTCGTGTGTGTATTTAAATTAATGTTTGATAAGCCAGTTCAAACAACCTAGTTTAGTGAAGTCCGCAGTTATCTCTCTTATATTGCAAATAACAACGTGTAACGGAATATTGTGGGATATTTTATTTCACTAAATTCGGTTCGTAATATTGTTTCAACCGCCAGTTCGAAAGAGGTATTGTTATAATCTGTTATTTAAACGTATCTTCTGTCATTGTTTGGTAATTTGTTTATGCTGGCAGTAGGAACTATTAAGGTGTTTATGTATTCTATATTTACTGCCCTGCCTGACCATCCTTGCACGAGGCATTCATATTGGTTAAGAATTTGAAATTGAAAGTATTGGAATCTGATTATGATGACTAGTTAAGAGTCAACACGAATATAATGCTCATAGCGAATAGGATCGTCAATATGCTTTATAAAACAAGTTGCTGTGACGTAGACAATATAATTCGTGCATGTTGTTGAAAAGCGGTGTAACCTAAGGCTTGCAATTGTTGACAAAATATGAAAGACGAAGGCCCGTGAGTATTCAAAGGGCAAAATAAAGTATTTATTTTAAATTTAATTCAAGGGCCATACATTTGTTCATTCTAATTGGGTTCGGCGATTTTTCAAATTGTCAAAGCTTTGATTGATATAAACAGCTTTCTCATGGGGTAAAATATGAAGGCACTTACACGGCTAAATATAGAATTTGTGCGAGTCAAGGGCTATAACGCCAGTCATTGTTTCTGTTGAATATAGTTGATTACTTAACTTGTTCAAGCTGTTAGTAATATATATATGCTGTCCCAGTTTGGCAACGACTTAATGAAAGACAAAATGAGCTAAATTGTTAACATGGTAGAATATAGCATGTTCATTCAAATAAATGGCCATAACTCTGTTTTCTAATATATAATTTTGCTAGTTTGCAGACATGTCCAAACTTTCATTGATATTAATACCCTGACAAGCACTGTTTGGTAAACAGCAACTACAAAATGAAGATGTTAGAGTGGTTACAAGACAGAATATGGATATTTTCATTAAAACAAGTACCATACCTATGTTGTTTAAAATCCGGGATTGATGGTTTTCAAAATTGTCTAAAACTGCATTGAAATAAAGACCCCGACACAGTTTGATAAATATCACATTCAAAAATAGTTGCGTTAGAGTGTTAACAAGGAAGAATATGCCATTTTTCTTTAAAAATGATAGTTCTGAAACAAACCCTAGCGTTCGTTGATATAAAGACCCTGATATAGTTTGTTAAGATCAAATACTAAACGAAGGTGCGAACGTATTAACAATACAGAATATGGTATTTTGCACTAAAAGAACGCCATGACTCTTATTTTAATACCCGATATTGCTAGAGCTTTTATTGATATACAAACCTTGTCAAAAATGGGTAAAGATCAAATGCAAGAGGAATGTGCAGGAGTGTTTACAAGCAGATATAAAAATCGGAAGTAGCATTCAAGGACGACAGTCAACCACAAACACACACAGAAACAAAGAACAACTTTACAGTTGAATAAAAAGCAAGATAAGACATCACAAACCCAAAAGGGTTGACAATAGGGCTACCGCCTTGTAACGGTCAGTGACAAAAAAGGCCGCTGGGTGGTTCATCCTAGTACAACGGGAAAGTGTAAATAAAGATATCCCCGCCATGTTATAATATCTGACAAACAAGGTAGAATATGACAGTTTTCATTAAATGTCGCATTCTGTTGTTCCATACCGATGTTGGTTGTTTTCAAACTGTTCAAAGCTTTTATTGCTATTAAGACCCGTACGCAGTTTAGTAAAGATCATTGAAAGATGATGGCCTTATCGGCAACCGTTAATTGTCGGACGACGGCGACAGGCGACGGAAAAGACGACATCCCTTAGGGTCACATTCAAACAGTAGAGCTAAAAATAAAATTCAGCTTTGCAAAGGCGTGATTAGGAATACTAATAGAATACACGCTTGTAAACGTTTGTGGAATTGCACTAATAAATTGTAGAATAATAAAGAAAACATAACGACTCCAAATTGCATTACCTCGTGTTTAAATACATGTATATACAAACAGGATAAAATATAAAATGATACAGGATTAATTATTTGAGGTGTACATTTTGATTGTCTGATCTAACACAGTTTATTAAAATATTCAATGCTGACTGGTTATTGAGGAAGTATTACATTTCCTATCAAGATCTCTGTCGTCACGTCCTTTAACCGTTAAGGTCTCACACCTCAATTAATTTTCCCATCGGGTTACTTTTTCAACAATTTGAGTTTCAAAGCTGGGCAGCAGACATTGTTGTTGGTTTAATATCTTCAGTAGAGCCAAGACTAGTAATTTAAAAAAATAAAATACATAATTTAGCCAGGATTTTTCACTCGCTTGTGTTTATGTGACCACTATGGAAAATAGGGTTACTGACAGCCTTTTCCAACAATTTGAGCTTCAAAGCTGGGCAGCAGACATTGTTATTGGTTAAATATCTTTAGTAGAGTCAAGACTAGTAATTTAAAAAAATAAAATCAATAATTTATCCAGGACTTTTCACTCGCTCATGTTTATGTGACACCTATGAAAAATACAAAATTCCTACATTATCTAGCTGAATATGTGGTGCTTCGGTCAAACACATCTGAAATTTGAATGAAACCTTATATCAACATGGGATTGTCTGTATCACATGTCTTTTATACTGCAGATGTATGCTAAAGCAAAGAAAAACCTATTTTTCAAATTACAAATTGCCTAAAATTGAGAAAGAAATAGAATTATTTTCTGTTTTCCTTTGTTGGTTTAATCACTTCAGTATAGCCAAGACCAGTAATTTAAAACAATAAAATACATAAGCCAGGAGTTTTTTTCCCTCGCTCATGTTTATGTGACCCCTATGGAAAACACAAAATGCATACACTATATAGCTGAATATGTGGTGCTTCGGTCAAACACATCTGAAATTTGAATGAAACCTTATATCAACATGGGATTTTCTGTATCACATGTCTTTTATACTGCAGATGTATGCTAAAGCAAAGAAAAACCTATTTTCCAAATTACAAATTGCCTAAAATTGAGAAAAAATAGAATTATTTTCTGTTTTCCTTTGTTGGTTTAATCACTTCAGTATAGCCAAGACCAGTAATTTAAAACAATAAAATACATAAGCCAGGTGTTTTGTTTCCTCGCTCATGTTTATGTGACCCCTATGGAAAACACGTAATGCATACACTATCTAGCTGAATATGTGGTGCTTCGGTCAAACACTTCTGAAATTTGAATGAAACCTTATATCACCATGGGATTTTCTGTATCATCTGTCTTTTACACTGCATATGTATGCTAAAGCAAAGAAAAACCTATTTTTCTAATTATAAATTGCCTAAAATTGAGAAACAATAGAATTATTTTCTGTTTTCCTTTTGTCTCTAGGTCCGTGAGCTTTCAGGGGAGATAATACAGGTTTGAGACCTGAAGACGTCATTCTAAACATTTTAATCGTCAGAAAGCATGCAAAACAACGATTACGTCATTTTAAAGCAAAGTTACGTTCACACAACAAATTTAAATGGTTAAAGATAGGATGAAGCTGCATATTGTATTCGTTTGGTGTTGATAGATGGGCATACAACGTAAGCTGTCATGATTTGTTTGTATTATGTTCCACTCTCGAAAATGGGAGTATTAAAGACATACAAATCCATGTCAGATAAGTAATAACCTATTTCTAGCGGGTTTATATTGTGCGAGATCAAGAACTGGTATTTGGGACTTGAATTACATCAAAACCGTGGGCCTACTGCCCTTGGTAACGATGATCTTCAAGTTCCGCCCACCAGGTATTCCGCCCACCAGGTATTGATCTGAGACAAGATAAACCCGCTGGAAATGTTTTGTTTCTTAAATAAATACTCAAAGATTGCCGAGTGTCCCTTTAAGTTTTCCTTTAACAATATTTATCAAAACTTTGTAAGTATGATCTGTGTTGGGCTTAATCAAATCACTGGCGTTTTTAAAATTGTTATGCCAACTACCAGAGCTACTAATTACACAATGTTCATACCAAAAATAGGCCACATGGCAGACTTTTCTCTTGACAATTTAATAATTTTGATTACTGCTTTTGGATAGCTCTGTCTCTAAATGAGTGGTTTAAATGAGAGTTAATATTCATACCAAAAGTAGGCTGTTTATTTAATATTGATCTACTGTGCTCTTTTGATGAACTAAAAAGCTATGAACTTTTTATTATGTTTTATTTTTTTATAAATTTCTGAAATTAATGATATCTGAAAAAAAGGTATCTGGCATAATACATCAAAAGAGCCTTTGACTAAAGAACTGTTTATATTCAACAACCCAGTCTAAGGTTCATTCTATACTATAATGTATCTGTATTATATAACCACTTTTTCCATGTTGTAAAAGCATGTTTTTTTTGTTAGTTGTGTTCATTTTCCATCCATAAATTATATAAAAATTGTATTATACTGTTCACTTATAAACATGCTTTTATTTGTAAAATCGTGTTGACCAACGAATACTATGCACAAACACATACTTAATAACATTAAATTATTAGGTCTGTGATAACAGTTACATGTTCTGTTTTGTTCTAGTTTGTACTGTTATAACACATCAAACTGAAATCTTGTCTTTCCGTACCCTTAACGGTATGTTCTTTTGTTGCTCTGGCTTCTGCCAAATCATTGAGTACTTGAATTGAGGCTTTCTAGTTTTTATATTCATATATATACATGATCATTTATTTGTTATATTGCCTATTAATGCTGCCTTGTTTGTTAGAGAATATAACCTGGCGGGGATATCTTTATTTACACAGTCTCGTTTTACTGGGATGGCAATAAGGTAAGAGTGAGGTTTGGTGCACCATAGAACCTGGTTTAAACCCCAGCGGCTTTTGTTTTGCCACTGACCGTTCCAAGGCGGTAGCCATTTTGAATACTTTTATATCTGTGATGTCATATATTGCCTTTTATTCATCTTTGTAATTATTGTTTGTCTCTGTGCGTGTTTTTGGTTGACTGTGGTCCTTGAATACTCCATTTCCTGTTCGACTTTTATATATACTTTTATAAAATACAGCGTTTAGATTCGATGGAACTGTTTCTCATATGCTCACTCTAAGAGATGGAACGCAGTCTCTTTTCTAATAAAAGTGAAATATAATTTTCTAGATTCTACTATTTAATTTTTTTCCCCGTATATTTACTGCATCACGTTCAATTTTTCGCATCACTCTTTTGTCAGTTCTGCTGTTGAACTTCCATCTGCTGTGACGTAATCTCTGCCGAAACTTCGCTGATTTCTCAAACAACTGTCACTGTTCACGGAAGTTCGACTGATATCTCCCTCTTATACATAGACTACATCTATTTGGCTACTGTCCACATGTATTGCCATACAACGAACCTGTAAACTTCTGTCTACAGCGTCCGTCCTTTCAGTGAGCATTGCGCGTATTTCGTCAGTCACATGTTACTTTTTTGCTAATTGATGATCAGAAATGACCAATGAATTGATGAAATGTGAGAGACCAACTACCTGCTGAGTTTGAATATCTTAAACAAAACCTTTACATACGCTTTTAGTTTTACATACCTTTAGATACGCTGTTGGTCTAAAGTAAAAACATTTTATTTTTAAGAAACACGCGAAAATGACCCTTCAGACAACATTTTGACATTTTATGTTGTTCTATGTTTATGAAATACAATGATTTTCTCTTTAAAAATCTCTTTATTTCATGTTGATATCTTAATTAAAAATGATTTTATCTTAGTTTGAAAATTAAAGATTGTATTCACCATTAATTTTGACGTTGACGTCGGCGTCTTGGACGACGTCGTTGATCAAATAAAATCAAAAAAAAAGAAGAAAATAACCATTTTCTATAGCATCAGCTATTTATATTAAGAAAAATGTTCCCTATATATAATAATTAGGTAAAACACAGGTGACGAGAAATTGATTAGTAATCAATTCATTAGCGGCCGACGTCATAAATTGTTACGTTATGACGTTGTAGTCTAAACGTCCGAAGGGACGTTTTCGCGTGTTGCGGTGTTACTATTTATTCGATTTTGAACAATCTACATTTGTTAGCATAGTTTTGCTTTGTCGAACATATTAGGTAAATTTTGAACATTTTCTAAATGTTATGCGAAGGTTTTGTTTTAATAACATCTTCAATGAATTTGAAAATGAGTAAAGTCGAAGCTTCCGTTATATAACAGATTAAATACATTTGTTCCTTAAAGAAATGAAATATGCAAAATTTAGCATGATTGCGCAATTTCTTTGGTTAAGAATGTTTGTATCACCAGGAAGTTGAAAACTTGATAATGATCTGTGTTTCAGAGTTATATAATTTGATTAAATAAAATGAGCGAGTTTAAGCCTATCGATAACTGACTTTCAAAAATCGTATGAAAAATGATATTAGACGTTGGATATGTGTACAATTAAAATAAGTGAATCTAGTTTTGTTTACATCAAGACTTATTAACTTTTATACTACTTTCATCAAATTAGTTTTTACATTTTGAACGAGTTAAATAATCCGACGTATGTTTTTCAGACAATCGAATAAACAAAAATCAGCTAATGCCAAAATTTGCATTAATTGTAGCTGACTTTTCACTAAACTTAGATATAGGAGATGAAATAAGGATACAGATATTGCTATATCCACCGCCATATGCTTGCCATCTTCGGGATGGTTAAAATTCTGTACTGTTGATTTTTATGAATATTGAGTTCTGCTCAACCCGGGGCTAGAGGGCGTGAGCGGTAGCTAGCATATTTCACTACCGCTCATGAACAGTCTCAATCAAACCGAGACTGCAATATTTCGTATGTGTCGTGCTCGGCCGTTTCCAAAGGTCCATTATCATACTCTTTTTTTATAGCACAGTGGCGTTGCTTGTGCAGTGTGGCGGCAGTAAAAGTCTCCCCGCGCTTGCAATCAGTACTGTTATTCATTCGATCTTTAGAGATCGCTGAGTCCGATACTATATTTAGTGATCGGTGGTATATTTTCAATTTCTTTTGTTTTCTTACTTAATTTTCGATTCGGTGGTTCCACTACTCCGGCCGATAAAAGGCTCTGGGTATTGTTTAACCACTCATAGGATATGTTGTCTGTTTTTTAATTTAATCTTTTGGCTGTGATAGGCAGGCTTCAAACCCGCTGCTCCCAACTAATTCCTTTTTGTTTATTTCGCTCTTCGGGGCATACACTTTTATTAGATCCTGGGACCATACGCCGTTGGATATAGGGTACAAATATTGCTATATCCGCCGCCATATGCTTGCCATCTTCGGGATGGTTAAAATTCTGTACTGTTGATTTTATGAATATTGAGTTCTGCTCAACCCGGGGCTAGAGGGCGTGAGCGGTAGCTAGCATATTTCACTTCCGCTCATGAATAATCTCAATCAAACCGAGACTGCAATATTTCGTATGTGACGTGCTCGGCCGTTTCTAAAGGTCCATTATCATACTCTTTTTTAAAAATAATGATTGAACTATAAATAAGTTATATGAGTTTGATAACATATTTGAATTATTGCTATTGATTTCGTAACATATACGAAAACATTAGATATTATGAGATGTAGAAATAGATACAATATCTAACCGGGGACCCCGGGTTCAATCGTCCGGTGTGCCACTGAGTTTCGTCGGTGTGTTCTTGGGCAAGACACTTTCCCTTAGCCTCGTCCGTCGGATGGGGCCGTAAACCGGTCCCGTGTATCGACCTATCCTCCGAGCACGTTAAAGAACCTATCTATTCGATAATAAGAGTAGGGCACAGTACCCGGATTCCTATGTATCTTTCCCCTCTCTCTTCGGCGGCTCTAAATAACCTATTCTGTGTTGACGAGCCGTTAAACAACATTGCATTCTCCCGTCCACCTAATCACGTATTAAATATAGACAATGCACTGTGTTGACTGTTTAGAGTTTATTCATAGTCTACTTAGAGACTTTTTTTGTTTTACTTGTTACTATTTACATTTGATTGTGTTTAAATTGCCATTCCGCCATAATGACATATTTTCATCCATTGACTAGGTCGATTCCATCGCAGTTTGCTTAATATGCAAACCTTTGTGAAATAAAAGATATTAAGTCCAGGACATTGCTGCAGTTATAAACATTTATGGAATTTTGTTCGGTATAATCGACTTATTGATAATAATTGGCGTGTGTGTATTTAAATTAATGTTTGATAAGCCAGTTCAAACAACCTAGTTTAGTGAAGTCCGTAGTTATCTCACTTATATTGCAAATAACAACTTGTAACGGAATATTGTGGGATATTTTATTTCACTAAATTCGGTTCGTAATATTGTTTCAACCTCCAGTTCGAAAGAGGTATTGTTATAATCTGTTATTTAACCCTATCTTCTGTCATTGTTTGGTAATTTGTCTATGCTGGCAGTAGGAACTATTAAGGTGTTTATGTATTCTATCTTTACTGCCCTGACCATCCTTGCTCGCGGCATTCATACTGGTTAAGAATTTGAAATTGAAAGCATTGGAATCTGATTATGATAACGAGTTAAGATTCAGCACGTATATAATGCTCATAACGAATAGTATCGTCAATATGCTTGATATAAAGACCCTGACAAGCACTGTTTGGTAAACAGCAACTACAAAATGAAGATGTTAGAGTGGTAACAAGACAGAATATGGATATTTTCATTAAAACAAATACTAAACTTATGTTGTTTAAAATCCGGATTACTGGTTCTCAAAATTGTCTAAAACTGCATTGAAATAAAGACCCCGACACAGTTAGATAAATATCACATTCAAAATAATTGTGTGAGAGTGTTAACAAGGCAGAATATGCCGTTTCTCATTAAAAATGATGGTTCTAAAACAAAACTTAGCGTTCGTTGATATTTAGACCCTGACATAGTTTGGTAAAGATCAAATACTAAATGAAGGTGCGAAAGTATTAACAATACAGAATATGGTATTTTTCACTAAAAGAAGGCCATGACTCTGTTATTTTAATACCAGATATTGGTGGTTTGCAAACATGCTAGAGCTTTTATTGATATACAAACCTTGTCAAAAAATGGGTAAAGATCAAATGCAATAGGAATGTGCAGGAGTGTTAACAAGTAGATTTAAAAATCGGAAGTAGCATTCAAGGACGACAGTCAACCAAAAACACATAGAGAAACAAATAACAACTTTAGAGATGAATAAAAAGCAAGATAATACATCACAAACACAAAAGGTTTGACAATAGGGCTACCGCCTTGGGATGGTCAGTTGCAAAAAAGGCCGCTGGGGTATTCATCCCAGTACAACGTGAAAGTGTAAGAAGATATCCCCGCCAGGTTATAATCTCTTACAAACAAGGTAGAATATGACAGTTTTCATTAAATGTCGGAATTCTGTTGTTCCATATCGATATTGGTTGTTTTCAAACTGTTCAAAGCTTTTATTGTTATTAAGACCCGTACGCAGTTTGGTAAAGATCATTGAAAAATGATGGCCTTATCGGCCACACTAAACTGTCGGACGACGGCGACAGGCGACGGAAAAGGCGACATCCCATAAGGTTACATTCAAACAGTAATAACATTCAACTTTGCAAAGGCGTGAATACGAATAATATTAGAATATACGCTTGTAAACGTTTGGTTTGTTTAGATGCGTGAAATGTATTAATTAGATCTCAACATTGTCGTGTATCCCTTAGTATTTAAAATCAAGACATTATTTATATCACAATAAATCACTACATTGATATATGCAGACAGGTGAAAGGTTTTGTAGTAAGGCTCCAAAACACATTTTTAGCAAATTGATGATCGTCTGTCTTTGGAAATACAAACATTATTGATTTTAGAAAGTTTTTCTTATCACAAGACACCGTAAGACCACGAGATTGTTATGTGTAGGTAGTAAGTTTCGTTAATATACCTTCAGTGGATTTGCTTCGAAAACGAAAAACGACTGAACAGACAGACCTCATTTGTAGACCACCGGGTAATTTCCGTTTTTCGGGGATTATTATGCTTGGTTACTTTTGCTGAGTATGCAGTTAACTCAATTTATATAAGCAATTGTACAATTTATAACTCAGTAGGTAATACAAATATTATTGGTTGTACGAGTTACACACTTTAGCAGGCATGACCGTCGGTAAAATGAGTAACAGCGTTATTTTATACAATAAAATGCCTGCTCATAGACATACATTTGTGAGAAATCGTAATTTTGGTAAACAAAGCATGTTTGCATATTTTGTCATCATTTAGATTTCCTGTCAAAAAGGAGTCATCATATCGGACCATTTTGACATTTAACAAATATAAAAAAATTGTATCACTAATTATTTCTATGTTCAATGCACATAACCAAACAAAATCATACATTAATTCGCCTGGATCCCGCCAGGCCAGCCCGGGGAATAATAAGCAACATACTCGATTGTACTGGTTTTATTTTTTCCTTCGAGTTATCGTCTTTATCTCAATTGTGCCATGTTTTGCTTTCCGATAGGACTTAAGCTATTATTCATTAATTCATTCCCTCCCTCCCTCCTCACGCAGACCCGCACTCACTCACTCACTCGCTCGCTCGCTCGCTCGCTCGCTCGCTCGCTCGCTCACTCACTCACTCACTCACTCACTCACTCACTCACTCACTCACTCACTCACTCACTCACTCACTCACTCACTCACTCACTCACTCACTCACTCAATCACTCACTCACTCACTCACTCACTCACTCACTCACTCACTCAATCACTCACTAACTCACTCACTCACTCACTCACTCATTCACTCACTCAATTACTCACTCACTCATTCACTCACTCACTCACTCGCTCGCTCGCTCGCTCGCACGCTCGTTCGCTCGCTCGCTCGCTCACTCACTCACTTACTCACTTACTCATTCACTCTCTCATTCACTGACCTATCCAATGCGATAGTCCTATTTTTAACCCTTTTTTGTCTGTTATGTCACATACATTGGCTCTTATTTATCCTTATATTTGTATTTGTTTAGATGCGTGTTTTTGATTTTCTTCAATGCTACGACTTTTATATAACGTTCATTCATTCATTCGAAGAGTGATTTATCAGAAATAACAACACTTACCGGGATTAAAAACTCATCCCAATAGAAAGACCGACCTGTACAAGCCGAAAACAAATAGAAACGCAATTTGATTTAACAATCACAAAGCAGATTCTGATCATTCATCACAGTCTCCAAGGAACCCTGACACCGCCGTTTGGGTCACACGTTTTCTTAAAACATAAATTCAGATATAATGAGTGCTTAGAAACCAACCTCCATTGTATCACTAAACAACATCGACGCACATACAGAAAACCAAACGCTTCATAAACAAAACACAATGCTTAAATTATTATTTATTAAACCACTCAAAACAATATTTACAATATAAAGGGCGATTCATCCCGGATTTGACAAAAGGGATAGCGGCGTAGAGTTTGGAAAACAATTTAAGACCACAATCCTTAAGAATTGATTTTAGTGACCCTTATCAGCCAGATTCGCCCTTAGCTGAATCCGTTCCTGGTTTATAAAATATTAAAATCGATGATAACATAAGTTACCAAGAACGTGTTAATTAAAGGATGAAATTAAAATCAAAGAGAAAACTCGTGTTTGAGTAATGAGCGGAACTCGTAAAGTAATGATGATAAAAACATGCAACTCTCGTGTGTTTGCGACATATTTCCAGAGAGATTATTAAAATCCAATTTTATGGCGGCTATTGTTATTTTAAGCATGATTTTGATAACTACCACGCTACATTTAGATATTCTTCTACGTCTAATATGTATTCCATTGAACATTTCCAGAAGGTTAATATTGAAGCTCATCGACGACGGGATCATA
The DNA here is from genome assembly GCA_037043455.1 of Cyrtodaria siliqua. NCBI lineage: Eukaryota > Metazoa > Mollusca > Bivalvia > Adapedonta > Hiatellidae > Cyrtodaria > Cyrtodaria siliqua. Next base: position 125,769 of record JAWPHD010006718.1, on the reverse strand, counting down.
ATAGTATGTCATTAATTATTTTTAATCGACCACGTCACTTGGGAGACACGTTATAACACCACAGAATCAGTTTGTCAATCATATTCGACATCAAAGACAAAAATCACGATTGTGTTCAACATAGATTAAAAATCAACCATCACTTTTTTCTCTCTCTTCCATAAATACATAACGCAAGAGACGGTTCACTAATTTGTCGTTCCCATAGAGTTTCAAATACATAGCATATGGCACGTCGTTCGCACAATAATCACATTAACCCCAGTTATCATCGTTTAAGTTTCAATAACTGGGATTTCTGACCACGTTTATCAGAATTAATTCTTTAAACCTATGTTTATGCTCGGAAACCCAAGTTAACGAAATTGGTATGGTGCCTATAAATTACCACATAACGAGCTTCAAACACATTTGTAAGATCCAGTGTAAAAGTAGGTAGTATAAGATGGACCTTTTGGGCCACCAACGGTTCGAAAACGGAAACTATTTTTACTTAAGTTTTACTTGTTTTTGCATTTGCTGTACCCTTGTCTGTGAAAAGGAGTATGATAATGGAGCTTTGGAAACGGCCGAACACGACAAATACAAAATATTGCAATCTCGGTTTGATTGAGACTGTTCATGAGCGGTAGTGAAATAAGCTAGCTACCGCTCACGCCCTCTATCCCCAATTTGAGCAGAACTCAATATTCATAAAATCAATAGTACAGACTAACTTATAATGTATTTTTATTTTACTTAAATCGCTTTATTGCTGACATAAGACAAAGACTCACATGAATCATTGTGTCTGCTCTCCATTAGGCGTCCCTGTTGTTCGCAGTGTGCTTAACAGACCTCTCAGAAGCCGATTGGCCAATGTTTTGTTTTTCTACTTTATGTATTTGAGAAATCGGAGTGGGAAAATCAATGTTATCTTTCTTCAAGGAATCTATACTAGGATACTTTGATAATCTGTCTGTATGATCTGCAGCTGGATTTAAAGCTGAATTTATTGCATAAAACAAACACTGATCATCGTCGATTTTACATTGATAATTGCTTTCTTATCAGCTACTGCTTTAGGCAAAGGAATATATGAAGAACATTTTAACGGCTCGTACTTTGCAATATTTAAGTAAAGCTTAAAACAGTGATCAATTTCTAATCCGGATGCTGTGTTTGTAAATCTTTCAAGGCTCTCTTGTATATAAGCAGATGATTTATCATAAAACTCATTTATTTTTTTAGAGTTTAAGATTGCATTTTGTTCACTGTGTAATACTGCTGTAGTGTATTTTTTTGTAGCACCATCATCTTTGAATAAATCTACGGAAAGACCTAATTGAAACTTTAAGGCGGTAGCCCTATTGTCAACCCTTTTGTGTTTGTGATGTCGTTTGTATTTTTTATTAGTTTTGCCTTTTCGTTTGTTTGTTTGCGTGTTTATTTTTGTGTTTTGTGGTTGACTGTCGTCCTTGAATGCTGCTTTCCCTGTCCGATATGTGTATCCTTCTTTATCAAACATCACAACCATTATCCCTTTATAAATTGCTCAATGTTTACAAATACGATCTACCCATTTATTTCATTAACAATAATTAAATCGGACGAATCAGTTCTATTCTGGATACATCCTGAGATGTTTCTACTAATTCTTTTTTTATTTATATCTATATTTACAGCAGCATTTAAATGACGATGCATGTTTCTAAGATATGACATGTATGAGCATGCCTTAAAACTATGATCTTTCTTGTCGTGCCCTTAATGGTGTATTCTCTTACTGCTCTGACTTCTGCCAAGTCATTGAGTACCTTCATTGTGGCTTTCTAGGCTATTGTTTTTTTGTATTATATTTACACGAGCATATTTGTATTTTACTTATATTGCCTATTGATGCTGCCATGTTGGTTAGAGATTAGATCATGGCGGGGATTTCTTTATTTACACTGTCCTGTTTTAATGGGATGACAGTAGGGTAAGTGCGAGGTTCGGTGCACCCTAGAACCGTTTTAAACCCCCAGTGGCCTACTTTGCCACTGACCGTTCCAAGGCGGTAGCCCTATTGTCAACCATTTTGCGTTTGTGATGTCTTTTGCATTTTTTTATTAATTTTGCCTTTTCGTTTGTCTGTTTGCGTGTTTGTTTTTGTGTTTTGTGGTTGACTGTCGTCCTTGAATGCTGCGTTCCCTGTCCGATATTTATATCCTTCTTTAACCTTACATCAAGGGTTTAAGTGTAATTAGGAGCATAACTGTGGCAAAATATAAGACAGCGTTATTGATCTTGTCTCTGCAAATCTCTCCTTTGCTGTTAAACACACCTGTGAAGTTTCAACTAAATTCGATGAGTAGTTTCTGAGGTATGAGCATGCCTGTGTAAGTTTCTGCTTGCATTATAAAAAAAGACAAAGACAGTCTGTGTTTATTTATCCCGTAGAAAGAGTTATTTTTCAACACCGGACTTGGTTTCCGGCTTTACAAATAGCAAATTAGCAAAGAACGGGACATTTTCCAACAGCTCATCTTCAAAGTCTCACATACGGTGTCAGACCGGTGAATATCAGCCCAATGAACACAATGCAATAAGGCTATATTTGGAGATAAGTCACAAGTTCCACAACATTCGTTCGCGTAAATACACCTTTATTCTGTGTATTAAACACATTTGGCTAACAAACGGTCCCATATCTGGAATAAAACACCGATTCTGTTTTTCAACATTTCGCGTCATTCATTCACACTATGCGTATTTTGAAATAAACATCTGTCAAAACCACATCTCTACCTAACCTCTGTGCTCATACTCTCCAAAGAAATAATCCTGACAAACACAGTAAAATACTTACTATTCATGACAACAGACATACTACTTTAACCTCAGATTAGATGTAACAATGAAATAAAAACTAATCTTGGGAAAAACACATGCAAACTAGAAACTTTGGATTTTTTTCAAGGAACTAATTTAGCACCCTACGACCCGGAAGTACTTCCTGACTGGTCTGACACCATACATAGACTGTGTGGACCCACTCGAAAAAAATGTCGCGGTTGTGTACACTTAAAATTGATACAAACTTACTACCGCCCATGAACAGTCTCAATCAAACCGAGACTGCAATATTTCGTATGTGTCGTGCTCGGCCGTTTCCAAAGGTCCATTATCATACACTTTTTTACTGACTGTTCCAAGTCGATAACACTCTTTTCACCTGTTTTGTTGTGTTTTGTCCTGTTTATTGACTATTTAACTTGGTCGTTTTATTTAGGTTATTGATAAGTAGTGTCATAGCATTTGGGTGCAGTAGTTTCAGTAGGACCGTTTTTCTCCGTTTATAGTTCAGTGCATATGCACATTGCAGATGATCTGAAAAGCGTTATAATGGTATTCGTACCCATTCTTCTTCCAAATCGCCTCCAGTCAAACCAGTTATAACACAAACATGAATATGTGGAATACCCACTGCATGAAGTAAAACTAAAAAGGCAATTTTTGAAATACACAAGTGACCCATCGCTGCAGTTTGAAAAGAAAACTTTGAATGGTTAACCATGTATTTTACTGTTAAATATTACCAGCAGAAGAGACGATTTATTAATCTGTATTTGATATTCGTTTTAATCAAGAATCATAGTTCTGACCGAAGCACGGCACCACGACAAGCCCAAATGCTTGCTCTAAAAACGACTGCGATGAAAATGAAAAGTGAGGTTGGTGGAACTGAATTCAACTGCAACTTCAACACCAAAAGACGGTCAGTTGTTCTTAGACTATATATGCTTACGTTTGTGTTTGAAACTGCGTAACATTTTGAGATTTTACAGTAGGAAACCACATACAAGTCTGAAAAACTGAAATAATAAAAATACAACACACGTTGAACAACCCTCAAAACATCTCTAGCTTGATATATTCTTCAATGCATGTATTGACTCTTTTGACTTTCTATTTCTACTGTAGACTAAATCTTTCATCAGACAAATTGAAAAACAGTTATTACTTGCAAATAATACTTTGATGGATTCCGAGTTAACGAGATTCTATATATATCAGCGAGATAAACGATCATTGTATGAAAGAATATTCCTATAGTTAATACAAGATTTCCCGACACTCTTGCAATAAGTGGCTGATTATTAATGATGACCATTTATCACTCTGACCAAGCAGACTTGGTCTACGAATTAATAACTGTATGGTGAATAATTTAATCAGCGTCATGTCGCTAATGGATCATTCCGGTTTATTAAAAACACTTGAAAACAGTTCTTCGTTCGGAACTGATACTCGCTTTCTGATAAAAAAACAGGAGGGTCGTTCACAAACATTTGCCGAAGAGTAAACAATATAAGATTGCATACGTTGTTTTAGTAAGTGTGATTAAGCTTTAAACAAAACCTTTAGCGTAAAATCTTCTAATATTAGACAAGAAAGGTTTTACGCAAACGTAAAAAAACTGCCGATAAGTAAATAAACATGACTGGGGGAATGTGAACTGATAGGAATGCATACACTTGTTTGTATAATTAGTGACAATTTGAGAGTTATCAAGCTGAAATGAGTGTAGCTATTTTTATCAAAAGCAATAACTACACAATGGATGCGTCAATAGTGGTCATTGTGAAACTTGGCCAAGGTCTTATTTATATAATCCGTAATATAAATATAAATAAAAACTATATAACGCTAAATGTTCTCATTATATACTAGTATTCATGGATTCATGGATCTTCGCCATGAACATATTTTTAAAGAGTTGCACTTATTCCATTTTAATACTTACGATTTCATTCTGCTCCGTAAACATCCCGAATATAAAGATCTCGGAAATAATACTGCCGTATTCTACACTGAGTAGACTGATTTACGTAAACGTCATATCCACAGGCGAAACGGTAACCTTTGAACATTCCAAAATATGTGTTTATACTATTCAAGTGTTTTAGACGAGTTCTCTATGAATTGAAGTTGTAACGCATGCTTATCGTCAACTACATGACTCACAGTCAGTTAACCATAGACAAATACAAACCCTATTTAAGAATATATCTCCTTCGTTTCTTTACAGTTTAGTTTTTTTCCACTCGTACGAAATATTTCACCCATGTTTGTTATAGTACATCTTGAATTTGATGTTATTATTTCATGTTATTTTCGACCCGTTCCCAACATCACTTGCCGAAATCCGGTGCCACTCTCATTACTGAAACGCAACAGAAGACGTTAAAGTAAAACACTACTTAAGCCGGTGCTAGTGGGCGTGAGCGGCGTTGCTTCTTATATAACTTCTCATGAACAGACTCAATAAAAGCCTCCTACATTTTTCTCTTGTTTGTGTTTGGTGTTTCCATGGTGCCCACTTTTCAGCATTTATTGGTAATCAAGTGAACACAGAGAAGTATGCATACTAGTAAAAATTCCTAAGTAACCACCTAAGAGTATGTCAGGCACATTCTTGTTTTGTCACTTTAAGGTCATAGTGGACCTTTGGAAAACGTCCGAACACGATAAATACGAAATATTGCAGTCTCGGTTTGATTGAGATTGCTCATGACCGGTAGTGAAATATGCTTGCTACCGTTCATGCCCCCTAGCCCCGGATTGAGCAGAAACTTTTAAGTCACGATTGATTGGAGATATGGTTGAACTGCAAAATAACGATTTTAAATCGCCTGCTCTGGTCGCATGTTTAAAAGGGACACAAGGCAATTTTGAACTTATAATGCATTAAAATATGAGTCTCTATTTAATAATACCGTATCATTTTGACTTATGGACTTATTTGTCAACGCTACATGGTCATTGAAAACGCATGGAAAACTTGCTTATTTATTGCTAACATGTTTCATTACCGATTAGCTCAGATATATAAATTGAGACCCGAGTAAAGAGTTTTCATGACTAGCATTATTATATTGAACAGTATTAATGGTACAGCAGTATATGATACTATTTATGAAAAACAACAACAACAAAAAAAAAACAAAAAAAAAACACACACTACATATTAACAAGTAACTACATATTACATATTAAATACAAAAACTTTGTTGATAATTCATTGTATTTAGAACATAAGTAAACCAAGACACAACCAATGAAACCCAGCAAAAGCAATGAAACCCAGCAAAAGCTGTATCGGGATTGCCTCATCATCTGATACAAAATTGAATTAATTCCATTTTCTCAAGCAATTGTATGTCTAACAGTGATTTACAGCACCCCCCCACCCTCCCCCTCCCCCCCACCCCCCCCCCCCCCCCACAATACAATACGCTGGAAATAGGTCCTTAAACACTGCTTGACGTACATAACTTTCGAGTTTTCAGTTTGTTTTCTTCTTATTATAACACTGGTTTACATGTATATTTTTGGTGCAATATTATCAACAGTGAGTAATATTCAAAAACAGTTTTGCTTTATACAATTCTTATTATAATTATTTTTAATGATTGAAAAAAATGCAAGCAACTGCCGTCGCCGCGAGGTTTTCAAAAATCAAGATTGCTGTGTGTCCCTTTAAAGCCTTCAAGTCGATGTATTTTCTTAAAGATAAATTTTCTGGGTTATTACGAATATTGTTATGTATATATATATCAGGAATTAAAATAGATTTTACGTGAGAAGGGAAGCATTAATATTTCCTCTCATAAACAGTCACAATAAAACTGATATTCAAAATAAAAAAAATGATTTTAATAATATACCTTTATTGTTTAATAACACTTATTTTCCTTCTAAGAGTATGCTGTTTAGTTTGACAAATGAGCCAATATCAATATGTATTACAGTTCTAGAGGATTGGCGTCTATAAACCTGTTTGTTGTATTTAATTGTCCCTGTGGTAACCATCCCTAAATTCCACAGAAAGTTTATTAGCGATAAATATTTCATCAGTAGTTTTAAAGAAGAGCGATTACTGAAAGCTATGTTCCATTATTATGTATACTTTATCATTATAAACTACACTTTTTACTTAAAGCTACAGAGTCCCTATATCAATCGATTTCTTCTTTGTAGGCGTGTCTTTATTTGTAACTTCATGTTCACCAGCTCATGTCGAAATCGGGTATTTAAGCGAGCAAATATAGCGAAGAAAATCATTTACAGTATATACATCGACCAGTGCACATCGTACCTATACACAGGTAACAGTAATTTTTACAAAAAAAAAGGTTAGCTTCTTCCGGGGCTCGAACACACGACCTTCTGATTTCAAGTCCTCTGCTCTATCCACTGAACTACGACGCTACTTGAGAAAATAGTATACTAACTACCATATATTAAGAGGCAAAATAACTTAACATATTTGAACGCAACTAATGATGGATCAATAAATATGCAGTCCATATTGTCGCACGTGTAAATTAACATTGCCTGGTGTAATACTGTATCTTATCAATATGAAACTAATACTTCGCCTCAAATCCACCATATCTCGACTTGTTATTTAGCGCTTTATGAGTTTGTGTGCGCGCTCTTGTTATAACGTAATGCCTATTTAGTGTTAAAAAATGCTACAAAATACCAATAAATAGCAGTGGTCTAGAGGTTCAGCTTACATCTTTCAAATCTTACAAGTGCAAGGCTGTGGTTCAAATCCCGTTCCGGGCAACTATTTTTTTATCACATATATTTTGGAGCCGTATATTTATCGATGTTACATGTACGGAGGCTAAATAAAAATGTGAAATTGTACGTATCGATTTCTCCTTATATACCGACTTTTGGGGTGTTCGTCGATTTGAAACTACTTCACACGTGACTCATTCATATTCATGAGTTAGTACCAGTTAAAATAGGGACTGTACAGCATTAAGGCGATTAATGCCTTGCAAAAGTGTCCAGTCAGACATAAACCTAAACATTGGTAAAAATCAGAACGCGTTTACTAAAGTTGTTGTGTTCTCAGTTTGAAATTTAATATTTTCAAGTATCAATGGCAATAACATAGTACGCAACTTATCGACTGGGCTGTCAAACTATACTGATATCTAATTGATATTGACCTTCAAACCAAAAATATGATAAACGGTAAATCACATTTATTAAAGTTGCCATGAGAACAATAATAAATTCGTAGTTTGCATAATCAGTTTCAATAACTCAGAAAGGCACTCAATTTTGGTCATTGTTGAACTTAATTGTCCCATATTTATACCTCCTCCCATCCCCACCCCACAAACCCACAAATGCAATAAGCTGGAAATAGGTCTTTAAAACCTACGTGAATATAACTAAATTACATTCTGAGTTCATTTTTCTTCTGATTCTAACATTGGTTTAAATATATTATCGGTGAATTATTATCAACAGTTAGTAATATGAAAAAAAAGTTTGCTTTATACTATTCTTATAATTAATATTAACGGTTGAACAAATTCAAGCAAATGCGGACGCAGCGAGTTTGTCAAAATCAAGTTTGCTGTTTGTCCCTTCTTTAGATCTTTCAGATCGATGTGTTTTCTTAAAAATAAATTATAACAATTCTACAACTGGGTTATTAGGAATGTTGTTAAGTACACATATCAGGAATTAAAATAAATAAATGTCGAACAGGAAATGCAGCTTTCACAGTACACAGTAAACCCCAAAACACGCAAACGGACAAACATGAAAGGCAATGTTAACAAAGATTAAAGGCATATTACGTCACGAACACAATAAGTGCTGACAATAGGGATACCACCTTGGAAGGGTCAGTGGCAAAAAAGGCCGCTTGGGATTTAAACCAGGTTGTAGGATGCACCAAACCTCACTCACCCTACTGTCATCCCAATACAATGGGACAGTGTAAATAAAGAAATCCCCGCCATGACCTATTCTCTAACCAACAAGGCAGCATTAATAGGCAATATAACTAAAACACAAAGATGCTCGTGTATATATAAATACAAAAAAGCAATAGCACAAAAAGCCACAAAGAAGGTACTCAATGACTTGGCAGAAGCCAGAACAAAAAGAGAATAAACCATTAAGGGCACGACAAGAAAGATCATAGACAAACATCAAAAGCCACTGTCCCTATGGGCTTTAGGTAGGCGTCATCATAGGGTCCACAGCCTGTCCGGTCATCGCACAGTTAAAGAGGAAAGCATAGTGGCGAACTGTAACAGGGCCCCACACCAAGCATGCAGTTGCAAAATGATAGGGTCGTACCTCTTTTTTGATAAACTTTTTAACAAGTTTAACAGATAGTATGAAAGTGATCATGACCAATTATATTACGAAGATTGTAAATCACGTCACCATAGAAGTCAGGTTGTGATAGTCCTTGTCGCAGAAGAGTTCTTAAACTACTTTTATATTTGGAAAGAAGATCAGGGTTACGATAATAATTTTTTGCAAAGGTTTTACGAAGTTTATGGTAACGGCTGCCCTGATGGAGAAGATTTTTAGTTATTATGACTCTTAAAGTCTTCAACTCGAGTACACGCTCTTGAAAAACGAATAAGTTAAGACACATAGACCCCATAAGAATGTGGATAATTAACAATATCAAAATTAAAATCATCTCTCTTGTTATAGTTTTGCTAATAATGTCACCATTTTAATGGAGAGATGTAAATCGAGAAAAGAAGCGTTAATATCAATAATATTACCTTTGTTAAGTTGAAGTTCTTTAGAATATATATTATTAACCAAAGTATATATGAAAGGGTTGCCAATGTTCAATATGTCGTCCAGATAACGAGAGGTGTCATTAAAGGCTTCAATAACATCTGCCTGGGTTTGTGTTGAAAGACACTCAACATCAAATCTCTTTCTTAGAAATATAAAAACAAATCTGCGACAAGGGGTACACAGTTCGTTCCCATAGAGATACCAACAAATTGTCTATAAACGGTAGCTCCATGCCTGACGAAAATATTATCTAATAGAAAAATAAATGATTCACAAACTTCATGGCATGCCCACATAGTGTAATTGTCCAAACTGCCGTTAGTAAAAAACGCTTTAATATTGTTACAGGCCAAAAATGTAGTATTTCCCCTAGCAAAAGTGTTTTGAATGATAGCAATAAGCTTGTCTTTGATAAGATGGTGTGGTAAGGTTGTATATAATGTAGAAAAAGCATAAGTGCTAATAGATGAAGGTTGACGTTTATTGAAAATTTGTTTCAAGAGCGTCGCCTAAATCTTTAATAGACCAACAATATTAATCCCAGAGTTTTCATAAGCTTTAGCACAATATTGTTTAACGCGTTCTTTAACAGCAGTAAGACAAGATGTTAAAAGTTTGGAGATATTTGTAGTGGTGCAAGGACTAGAATTGGAAATAAAACGGGCTTTATATGGTTGTTTGTGTAATTTGGAAATCCAATACATCGTTGGGAGTCTGTTTTGTTTTTCGTCTATTCCAGCCTAGACAATCTTGCACTGAATGATATGCGTCGAAACAACATTATCTTCAGTAGATTGCATTGGAGTATACGAACTAGTACTCCCGAGTTCCTGAGATAAAACATTGACGTAATGGAGGCGTCAACCCATAATTATATTATTAGCTGCCATATTAGCAGAAACTAAAATAAACTTATTATGAAATTCCTGGATTCCCGATTTTAAATTACGATTTAAGTGAGAGGGGATGCACTTATATAACCTCTCAAACAATGATTTTATTAATATATCGTTATTGTTTAATAACATTTATATTTATTCTAAGAGTATGCTGTTTGGTTTGACAAATGAGTCAATGTCAATATTTATTACAGTTCTAGAGGATTGGTGACTATAAACCCTGTTTGTTGTATTCAATTGTCGGCTGTGGTAACCATCCCTTAATTTCAAAGGACGTTTATTAGCCATCGCGTTTTCCTGTAAAGTGTTATAACTATTTCATCATTAGTTTTAAAGAAGAGCGACTACAGAAAGCTATGTTCCATTAGTATGTACATTTTATCATTATAAACTAGAATTATCACTAAAGGAGATTAATACCCTGCAAAAGTGTCCTGTCAGAAATAAACCTAAATATTGGTGAAAATCGGAACCCGTTCGCTGATTCAGAAGTTGTTGTGTTCTAAGTTAATTTTTTTTATATTTTCAAATATCAATGGCAATAACTTAGTAAGCAACTTATCGATAGACTTGTAAAATTCTATATATATCTAACTGATATTGACATTCAAACCAAATGTATGGTAAACTTCAGGTCCTATTCACTACAGTTACCATGAGAACAAGCAGACATTCGTATCTTACGATAGTCAACATCAATAACTAAGAAAGGCACTAAATTTTGGTCATTGTTGAACTTGTCCCATATTTTTTATTTTGATATAAAATCAAATTTGATGAAATTCGAAACCAGTTGAAATTTGCCATTGTTTTAATAAATAAGGAAAATAACTCAGCAAGGCATCTATTCCTACTTTTCTTCCATGCTCATAAATCTGTCCTAGTTTGTTGGCAGCGTCGTCTTATCGCTGCACTTCCAATCTTAGGATGGGTTCTCACCTTCAACAGCAATACAAACATATGTGAGCAATTGTTAAAAATAACAGAACACACAACTGCTTTTGTGGATGGTGCAAGAATAATGTTGATTTTAAGTTGTTACGGAAGGGTGATGTGATTCCATTAGTGGACAAAGACATGACATGCATGTCATGTTAGAGTTTGAAATGAAGAGTTTGTATAAATAATATCCGAGATTAAAGATCTTTCATTTAGAATTAACTAGACATCATAAAGAAACTAAAACAGAAACAAGCTGACGGATAGGCAATATACAATGTTTCAATACAGTTTTGTGACATTCAGCTAGGCAGATAAGGAAAACTAGCAAAGAAAAATATAACTGACGACGGACGGATGCACTGATGATGGACGCCAGACAATCCCTCATCTCATACGCTGTGCTAATTGCCGATCAGTATAGTTAATAAATAATACATTTCGGACAAATGCATGTTTATAACGATCAGTTTACCTGTCGTGTTAGAAAACACTGTAAAGGGGATCTCTTGGAAGCAACAAACACAAACAAGAGAGAAAAGTAGCCGCCACGGTTTTATATAGTATTTCATGACCTTCACCTTCACAACCCCTAGCACCGGCTAAAGCGGGTTTCTATTTTAAAGCCACTAATATTGTGGGTGATGATCCCAAAGGATCAGTAAGTAGTGACACTACTGATCTGTAGTCGGGGCGACTTTTTACGACGGCCACACGGCACTAAAATACGCCTGTGTCAATGTTAATACTGCAAAGTGGATCCCATCTCTTACCAAGTCTGATCAAACAACTGTGTTCCCCAATAATCTTTATGGTTATTGGAAAGGCCAGTTTACGAATGAACTGACATAGTTAGCACATTATCCCATAAAGTAATCCCGTATATCTATAAATATTGTTTCCGTATTGGGCAAAGCATTACGTGTATGTCTAGTAGATTGTATGAAGAGTTGGTATGTCTTACACACATTATGTTTTTTTATTTTCAAATTCAGTTTTATTAACTAGACTCATTTATTTCCCCGTCAGCAAGTGTGTTGCGAGTCGCGGTCACCCCAACGAACACTATCGTGCATACTATATAGCACATGCATATATATATCATACGATATGCTCAGACATCATCACTCACTCAATCCCCCACTCATAATGTTCTAAAATCGACATTTCTTCAAAGAATGGGATTTCTGTTATTATAGTATCTTTACTTAAGAAATAGAACATCATTTACTGTGAATTATCGAGTAAGATATCACGGTTTGGAGTTCAATTGTAAATGTAAAAATAATTTCACCTGAAATTATTGTTCACAATTGAACGACAAACCGTGATATATTAAAAGATAATTCACCGTAAACGATGTTCTATTTCTATTCTAATACCCCTAAAATGTGAAAATAACGCACATATCTGAAATCTTTCGCATTTCTTTGCTTACTCTCCTAACGTTGCAAACGTTACAGTGATATATTTCGCATTGCCTTGCTTATTCTCCTAACGTTGTAAACGTTACAGTGATATATCGTTGAATATAACGAGATATTTTAAATTAGGCTATATAGTGCGGGTGTATTAGAATATTAATTAATTAATGTATTGTATAAAAGTGGCATTAAGTAGGTTATATTCAAATTATTTTACTTTTTATTTCATTTTGTAGTTTACTCTTACTTCTATCAACCTTTCTTCTTTAACAAACTCTATTTACATCTATAACATGAACATTTGTCCAGATGCGTGCCTGATCTAACTATATAAAACCGTCACATATATATAATCTTGCTCTTAGAATGTATACTCCCGATTGTAACAATTTGGGTTTCGTATGCCATCAGATCCATTTTTACGTACTGTTAATTGTACAGAGAAGACAGATAACTACAGATAAGTACATGATCACAATTTCCATGATAAGTATCGTCTATGTAGGTTAGAACAGTATCATATCATTTCCATCATTGATCTAAAGCATACTTGTGATGCTGTGTGTCCTGAGAAGTAATAATAAGTATAATAGTTATCCATTATATCTTACGAAATAGAATACCATAAAATTCCTTTATACCATTTTTGACTGCGTCCCGGTATTCTTACTAAAATGCAGTTGTATGACTTTGATACACAGTCCAACAACCATAGCAGCTTTTGGAGTCCGGGATAAATATAGCCGGGGCCTCAAATATAGACGGAGCCTTGAAGCTCCGGCAATAATGAACATTCGGTTGTTTCCGTGAAATGACATTTTTTACCCCTTATTTCACGCGTGTGATAAAATGTATTGCCCGGCAACTAAATCCTGATTGATACGACTAGCGAGGTCTTTGTCGTATCGTATATTCAAAAACAACGTATTTATAGGGAAGTATGTGATAAATAGATAAACTGAGTACATTTTAACGCCATATAATTGAATTGAATGTTGTTTAACGGCTCATCAACACAGTATAGGTTATTTAGAGCCGCCCCAGAGAGAGGGGAAAGATACATAGGAATCCGGGAACCGTGCCCTACTCTTATTATCGAATAGAATCCTATGGTTCTTTAACGTGCTCGGAGGATAGACCGATACACGGGACCGCCCGGTTTAAATCCCCATCCGACGGACGAGGCTAAGGGAAAGTGTCTTGCCCAAGAACACACCGACGAAACTCAGTGGCAATACAGAGGTTAACGCCATAGAGATAACAAGTATGAGCTGATTATTGAATATGACTGCATATGTTTTGCATGATGTATATAATTAATATCAATATGTAGATAAGAGGTATGTTTTCTGTTTGGATATGATATGGATGCATAAGAACAAAAATAAAAACAAATGAAATAAAAAGAATGTAAATGGTGGTAAATGGTAAATTGCAATTTGAATATATATGTTCAAGTGCTCTAAAGAATTCCATTTCCAGTTATACACATGAGTTTTCTTTATTTCTTCTAATCCACTTATTCTTAGATTGTTAAAAAATGCAAACAAATAGTTCTTGTGTTGATGTCTAAAATCCCACCGCTGCCACCTAATGTCACCTAAACTAAAGTTCCTAATTATCTGTGAGAAAATATTTATTCTTTATGAGAGACTAGTTTCCGTTATTGAAAAATCATAATTAATTTATTATATCCGTACTATCAGTTCATTTTCTAGAAGTTTAATTTAATAAAAAAAGTATTTCATGAAGCGGATGAACCGTTATGATATTTATTAGGCACTTATATAGTAAGACACTAGACATATTATAAACATTAAATGGTTTTCGTTTTAGCGTTTGTTTAGTGCTGTGTGGCGGCAGTAAAAGTTGCACAGACTACAAATCAGTAGTGTTATTACTTACTGGTCCTTCGGGATCATCAAGCCTATTCTTTGTGGCTTTAAAGTAGAATATCGCTTAAGCCGGTGCTAGGAGGCGTGAGAGGTGTTGCACTTTACATAACCTGTCATAAACAGACTCAATAAAAACGAGTCTGCTACTTTTATCTCTTGTTTGTGTTTGTTGTTTCCAAGGGATCCCCTTTCAGTATTTATTGTAGAACAATTGCTAACATATCAGAAAAGTAAATCTCATCAAACAGTCTGTCCTCTAAAATCTAAAAATAAACGTACGTCGAGAACCCACCACCACTGAAGAATATTAAACCTTGATATACTATAACATATAGGCTAAATAGCTTAACAAACAAAGCCAGCCACCCATCCATCCGTCCATCCAGCAAACTGCTAAGCCATTCATCCAGTCAGTAGGTCTTACACGTAAAAAGTAGATGGAAGTGTAGCACATCATCATCTTAGCCAACCAATAAACTAAAGGGAATTCGCTTGCAACAACCAGCAAGTAGGTCACACAATCCAAACATAAGCTTAGCTAAGCAAGCCAATGTACTAAATGACACCACGTTCAAAATCACGTGCAACATCTATTGTTCAATCTTAATATTGCAGAGATAGTCCAAATGACTTACATTAACTAATTACACTAAACTGTATGTTATAGCCTCTACAAGAGATTAAACATGTTAAATGAAATAAATATACTGGATCAAGCTAATCTATGAAATTATACTATAAAGGTTTATATTGATAACATGTAAATCACTATTATAAAAATATTGCATCCCAGTGAGGGTGACAGTGGATATTGTCAACCTGAGAAACATAGTACATACCAAGGCGAAGCTGAGGTCGACATTACTTATCCGAAAGTTGACAATTTCCATTGTCGTTCTAACTGGAATGCAAGTTATTTTATAATACCGATTATTTTGATAATTTTTATTTATTTTGGGAAAAATTAATATTTTATATTAAAAACAAGTTTTGATTTAATACGCTTTGGTCAACAAAAACAAGATTCATATCTTAAAACATATTCTACATATTATCATGATTATATTGCCATTTTTCCAAAATGAAAACTTCAAATGTATCCGTATCACGGAGCGCACCGATACATTTGCGCATATAGTGTTTGAGCATGGAATAACCCAATGGCTATTTATGCACTTGCTGGGATGTCACAATCACGAAACAGTACTTATTTTTAACCGCTCAGTGTCACGTAATCGGGCTACAATCGAACATGGTGTAACCGTGAGATATAAATAGAGATTATTTAACTGCTGAAAAGAACCACAAGTCTACCATCTCTTGAAGGATTTACCTATAATCGATCACAACAGTTAAATAAGATATTTATTACATTTTTAATCAGATTATGTAGGATTTTAACCAGAATTATTTGCTTTATTTAGCGTTATCGGCGGATGACGTCGACCAACACGTTATTGACGTCATAACTCAACGTCGCAGTTAGTTATTTTTGTGTTCGGAGTTAGTTATTAATATTTAGCGATTATGAATATTCTTTCACTGAAAAATCCCAATATTTCACCCATAGAAATGTAATAATAATAATAAGTATTATCAATACTCGGTACAATATCTTAGAGGATATAGCCTGGCTGGGAATGTCTTTATTTGCACTGTTTGTACCGTTTGATTGGGATGACAATATGGTAAGACGGGGTTTGGTGCACCCCATAATCTGTTTTAAACCTCCTGTGGCATTTTTTGCTACTGGCCGTTCCAAGGTGATAGCTCTTTCGTCAACCGTTTGACGTCACACACCTTTCCTATTATTTATCCCTGTAATTGTGTGTTTTGGTTAAATGTGTGCTTAAATTCTATATTTTATGTTCGACGTTCATATCTTCCTTTACGTTTAATTCAAATACGATATTCGTGTAGATGGGATTAGATGTTTATCAGCAGCGTTACACTTATCAAGGCTGATACAGTTGTTAACATAAACGCAGTAAGGTCATGTCTATTTATGCTGTTAAAGTACTGTTCATATATGGTATGTATCGCCTACATTCCTGTGTTTATACAACCTGATGGTCGGGAGGAAAAGCCTTCATATCGAGTTTCACGGAGATGATGGTATCTTAGCATAACTTACGTATTAAAGTTAACTGAACAAGACTATGTAACTTATGATAAGCACCTTTCTGCAAAGAGTGCCCCTGCAAATGTGAGTTCATTCACCAATGATTCGTCATTTACTCAGGTAAATTGTTGTTTTTTTCATACTATAATAAATGCGAATTTGATACGTTTTATATAGAGAATTCATGATGTGAAAAATATCAATGACACTTATCATCATTTTAATAGAATGTGTTTCAGTTAATAGAGTACGATAATTCAATCATACATGTTTCTCATATAGGCAAAGTATATGAAGAAATTTAGAACACTTTTTTGTGCAGAAAACGCAATTTTCCACTTAACAAATGAAATAATATGCCATAAAACTGAAATTGTATACAACGGTTTTCTGAAGTTAGTCTTACACGAACAAAGGAATTCTCAATTTGCTTTTATGCATTCGATAACATAACGATTTCTTAAATATTTAAAAAGGAGATGTTAGTTAATCCTTTACACGAAACAAAACCATACATTTTCAAATTATTTCAATTAATTTAATAAAATGTTCTTAAATATTAAAAAAGGACAAGTTAGTTAAGCCATATTTAACACTTGTCTTTGTACAGGTTTTACTCGGAGGGATGAAACGCATTTTCGATCTCTTACAAAGATATTTATAATCTTCTAAATTATTTTAATTTGATATATTTTCTTGTATTTTACTTACAAATGATCGTATTATATGTGTATCGTTTGTGTTTCCATCTGGCTTAAATGGCCAGATTGTAATTCTATTCCTGCAATGTCGGTGAATATTACATTGGTCATATCTATGGTGACCGAAAGACGCCTTTCAAAAATGCAATTTACTGCATATAAGCTCTGTTATTTTATATTCACTACATGTGTATGATTATCCGATACATTAAAAAACATATGTGTATGATTATCAGACACCTTAACAAACATATGTGTATGTTCATCAGACACATTAACAAACATAATGTGTATGATCATCAGATACATTAACAAACATATGTGTATGATCATCAGACACGTTAACAAACATAATGTGTATGATCATCAGACACATTGACAAACATAATGTGTATGATCATCAGATACATTAACAAACATATGTGTATGATCATCAGACACGTTAACAAACATAATGTGTATGATCATCAGATACATTAACAAACATATGTGTATGGTCATCAGATACATTAACAAACATATGTGTATGATCATCAGACACGTTAACAAACATAATGTGTATGATCATCAGATACATTAACAAACATATGTGTATGATCATCAGACACGTTAACAAACATAATGTGTATGATCATGAGACACATTAACAAACATAATGTGTATGGTCATCAGACACATTAACAAACATAATGTGTATGATCATCAGATACATTAACAAACATATGTGTATGGTCATCAGACACATTAACAAACATAATGTGTATGATCATCAGATACATTAACAAACATATGTGTATGGTCATCAGACACGTTAACAAACATAATGTGTATGATCATCAGATACATTAACAAACATATGTGTATGGTCATCAGACACATTAACAAACATAATGTGTATGATCATCAGATACATTAACAAACATATGTGTATGGTCATCAGACACATTAACAAACATAATGTGTATGATCATCAGATACATTAACAAACATATGTGTAGGATCATCAGACACGTTAACAAACATAATGTGTATGATCATGAGACACATTAACAAACATAATGTGTATGATCATGAGACACATTAACAAACATAATGTGTATGATCATCAGATACATTAACAAACATATGTGTATGGTCATCAGACACATTAACAAACATAATGTGTATGATCATCAGATACATTAACAAACATCTGTGTATGGTCATCAGACACATTAACAAACATAATGTGTATGATCATCAGATACATTAACAAACATATGTGTATGATCATCAGACACATTGACAAACATAATGTGTATGATCATCAGATACATTAACAAACATATGTGTATGATCATCAGACACGTTAACAAACATAATGTGTATGATCATCAGACACATTAACAAACATAATGTGTATGGTCATCAGACACATTAACAAACATAATGTGTATGGTCATCAGATACATTAACAAACATAGTGTGTATGATCATCAGATACATTAACAAACATAATGTGTATGATCATCAGACACATTAACAAACATATGTGTATGATCATCAGATACATTAACAAACATAATGTGTATGATCATAAGACACATTAAAACACATATGTGAATGATCATCAGACACATTAACAAACATATCTGTATGATTATCAGACACATTAACAAACATAATGTGTATGATCATCAGATACATTAACAAACATAGTGTGTATGATCATCAGACACATTAACAAACATATGTGTATGATCATCAGATACATTAACAAACATAATGTGTATGATCATAAGACACATTAAAACACATATGTGAATGATCATCAGACACATTAACAAACATAATGTGTATGATCATCAGACACATTAACAAACATAATGTGTATGGTCATCAGACACATTAACAAACATAATGTGTATGGTCATCAGATACATTAACAAACATAGTGTGTATGATCATCAGATACATTAACAAACATAATGTGTATGATCATCAGACACATTAACAAACATATGTGTATGATCATCAGATACATTAACAAACATAATGTGTATGATCATAAGACACATTAAAACACATATGTGAATGATCATCAGACACATTAACAAACATATCTGTATGATTATCAGACACATTAACAAACATAATGTGTATGATCATCAGATACATTAACAAACATAATGTGTATGATCATCAGACACATTAACAAACATATGTGTATGATCATCAGATACATTAACAAACATAATGTGTATGATCATAAGACACATTAAAACACATATGTGAATGATCATCAGACACATTAACAAACATATCTGTATGATTATCAGACACATTAACAAACATATGTGAATGATCGTCAGACACATTAACAAACATATGTGTATGATCATCATATAACAGGGGTCTAAGTAACGATAAATACAAAAGATATGTTATATATTGTCAATGATGAAGGTTTTATGGTTAAAAAGTGAACAGAAAAGGCCAGCAAAAGAGAAATATGTCGTTATAGAATAGGAGAGGATATTTTATTTATTAGCAACGGAATTTGAGGGGAAAATATACATTCACGTGTGATATTTTGACGGTATATATCCTACCAAGAAATAACAAACTTAAGCTACGTTTAAGTTACTACAATGGAAGGCATTTGTGAACGTGATTCCAGAAGTTCAAATTATAATCGCTAAATGTCAAGAAATGAAAAATCATTTAGGAGGTAACTTGTACCTGAGCTTAACAGAAGGAATCGCTCGGGTGGATGTGAGCCAGTTTTGGTTTCCGGAAGGATCGACAGATGTAAAATCTACGAAAAGGGGTATATCTTTACGTTATGAATAGTTTGGAGAATTGGTGAAAAGATAGAACGATATAGAGTGTCACGTTGCCGAACTGAACAACACGGTATCCTGTATGGAAAGAGTATAACACAAGAATCAATTAGGAGCCATTATGTGTTCCGAGTGTAATCATTATTACAAAAAATGGTGAAGAATGTCATAGAAAAGTGATATACGGATTTATTTTTATAAGGGATGATTTCGAAGATATACGTCATTGTTTAGATTAATACGATGGATTCCGTTTACGCCGCTTTCAAGATGAACTATTATGAAACACGCTTGGTAACTTTCGACGCTTTTTCGAAACAGATTTTACACAATAAGTACGAACTAGCTAAGGCCGGATTTTATTACGTTGGAAAATCGGACACGGTTACGTGCTTTCGTTGCAAAGTCAAAGTGAGCTCTTGGGAGAGGGGAGACGAAGCTATGACAGAACACCTGAAATGGTATCCTAACTGTGAATATGTCAAGATGGTGGGTGTGGAAAAGAAGACAACTATGATGGGAGGATTTCTTATGAATGGGGTTCGTCGTCCTGGCGATTTTTGATCGAAGTAAGGAACATACTATACGTCAAAAGTGAGTGCATTGTCATCTACATTAGAATGAGACTAGCAACTGAGAAGACAGCATTTTGTCACGTATCGTTAACGTCATGCTATAAAAGAAACGTATATTCAGACAGATTATTCATTATGTTTGGCCTAACGTTCGTTAACATTTCACTGATTGATGACTTTGACTGGTGGTTAAGATGTTTCCAATTAAGAAGAGAAGCCAGAGAAGCCGTAGAGAGACTAACGCAGTGCTACGATGATTACGGACATTAATTTGAGGCAATTAACGTTTAAATGTAGTAATATAATGTACGGATTCTAGAAATGTTTTGGGAGCTATATGGAAACACAGAAAGGTCGGTGGAAATTGTGTGTTGTTTACCAATGGAAAAATGATGGTGAACGGAAAAGTGAAACTCTACTAAAGAAGCCAAACAACGAGTAAGGCGATATGCCAGAATACTACAACATATGGGGAGAAACGTCAAGTTACAAAACATCGAGATATCTACAATCTCTGCCTGTTTTATGTTGGAGGGACGACCGTCTTTACCCAAGATTGTGACTCATTATGAAGGAAATTACGAACCAGCTGGAGAGTTTTCCAGCGGCCATGTTTGTGAAGAACTCTATTTAATTTACTTTATTTCATACGGGCGCAGTATTGATGACGGGAATTAAGAAAGAAAAACAATTGTATAAAATATGTATGCCTACATTGATAGAATTATAATTACTGTAAAGTCCGCCCTAATCCCTGGCGTAATAATATTATTTCAATATTTGTATCGTTGTTGTTTTAACATGCTTACCAACGCTTTTACATAATGTTGAGTTGACTATAGAGCTTTTTGTTCTAACTGAATACGATAACTAATTGTATGGGGTGAAAAGTATAACTTATTTTTTAAAGTCAGTAACATGCCAGGTGAATTTTATTAATCAATATTTACCTTTTTGTTTTTCTGAACATGTATACAGGAAACATTAATGCAATAAAAGTAATACTGTTTTCAACAGCAAGACATACATTATAACAACCTATTTGTTTTACACATTTGTCACACAAACACAAACACACAGACTAACACACAAAAGCATAGCATACACGCACTATAAACATCCGACAAAATGTCTGACCCTTTCTTTATTAGAGTTCAAGTTTACTTTATTAAAACTATTTACAATACGTCCCATAGTCCATCCACGACATTGATAAAAAAACGAAATACAAACAAAATAACAGCAAGTTATTGTTCTTGATTGCTGTATTTTATCAGTATTGTAAATATAATGTCTTCCAATTTTAAGCAACACGTGACCAAATCGTCTTAGGTAATATTCGGGCGCTCGTCCGTTGGAATCAAAAACCGCTGAAGGTCCCTTTGAGGGGGGAAAAACGTTACCCAGTGCTCGCCTGGTTGGCTACTGCCATCGGTGTTAACGACGTAAATCCTGGGTCTATATATAGCGACGTAGGGTGTTGTATCCGGAGGAATCACTCCTCAAATATTTGTTTGTACTATAGGATACTTTTTTCAAAAGATACGTTAACTGGAACGTATTTATTGTTCTAATGTCACGTTTTTGCTGGTATCAATTTGCATTAAAGCTGGAAACTTGGCACACACAATCACGGTACATGTTTCTGACAGAGCTTCAGAGAACTTAAGTTCTTATCTAGTTTGAGCTCTACGTGAATGCCGATCTCCGGTATCCCCGTCTGGGTTGAACAGGTATAAGCAACTTCCGTTTTGAAATCCTTTTCAACTGATATGTGCCGCTATTTGACGATGATCAGAGTACTACCTTTAAAAAGCTTCAATGTAGTTGCTACCCTTATAATTTGGCTGTAATGGCTGAGAAGGTGCTGACTGACTGTCGACGAAAAAGCCGGGGTAGTTGCAGTTAAAGTGTTGAAAGTTGTAGGGGTTCTTAGTGTAATCTCCGTGGATGACTGACGAAGACATGAGACCTACTATCAGTTGTTTCGGAACTTCTCCTTGAAATAGGCCGTCGGTGATGAAGGAATATTGTCCCTGGGTAATGGCATACGTCTTGATTACAGAGCGTGTGTATGGATAGAGTGCTTCCGTTGCGTTGTCTTGAGCACGTCTGCATGAGTTATGATTACGCTTAGGTTGACTTTAACTACAGCTACATTGAGGGCAGCCTCGGTAATTTTCACTTTATAGGCCTCAGTAGCCGACGCCGCTCCCAATCTTAACGGGTTTGTACTCTGCCATAATTTAAAGTTGATCGGTACACCATTTAATAGCAGTCGATCTTGTTGACATATATCTATGTGTAAGTGTCCAATGAGATCCGCGATTTTTGATGACGATGTAATTTTACAAAGAGCTGACAGTCTAAATCGTACTGAGTAGGAGTGTCCAAGAGAAGGTACATATACGCTTTATACGGATAGTTGGAACCGAGTTCACTCGAAGGATGTTGCTGCACGTTAACGTCTGTTTGCGGGAAGATACTATGCAATGGGGAATTTGTTAACGCAACCTTTTTGGCAGCACCTATATCCGTACCATCAGCTTTATTTTTTTTTAGTTTGACCTGAAGTAACGTGTTTTTAAAATCTATGTAGGTGGACGACGTTCCCGGTTTATTAAATTCTATGGCAGAACCGTCTGTAAGCTGACTGGTAGGTCTAAAAAGTAAGCCATTCTTTTTCTGGGCTCCCACTTCTACTTCAGGCTGTTGAAACTAAGCCAAATCGTTATCGTGGATTTCGCCATTCATTTTGTCCACACAAAATCTTTTACAGGCGGTTTCTTATTTCCTTTCACAGATTTGGAAGATAACTTTCTCTTGGTTGGAGTGAGCTTTCGTTTAGCTGAAATTGACCTGCCCTTATAAACTAATTCGTTTTGGCCTTGCGAGTCAACTTTTAATTCAGATTTGGCTAGTTCCACATCGTGAGCCATATGCGTCACACATTTTATGATGGTTCAGCTGTTGACATCCCTCCACTTTGATCACTGTTTACAACATGTTAGGGCGGTTTTTTCCTTCAACCATTCGACGAAAGTGTCTATTCCATTTGTCGATGTCCATCACGATTTTCTGAGATGTAGCGTGCAGCGAGGTGTAGTTTTATCTCTATTTATCATCTGCAGTCCTGGTCCCCTTATAAAGATTCGCAATCGATTTAACGTGTTCGTTTTGATTTTCGCGTAGAATGGATCATTATACAGATTATAGGTACTTGGCGTTTTTCCTTCTTTCATACTTCGGATTGCACTTAACACGGGAAACATGGTATTTTCCTGAAAAAGGTCGGTACACACATATAGAATTCCCTTTAATACGCATTCCCAGTAACTCTCCAGTAGGTACGTTCTGGGTAACTCTATAGTGAAATCTGCAGACGTGTTATTTGGATATTCCTCTTTAGAATTCTGACTACTCAGGAACAGATAGTGTTCTTTTATTACGAACTCTTTTTTTTCAATATGCGTTCTATATGATATGCTGTAGTTTCATCCACATTGACCGCTTGCTATTCGGCTTCGTAAAATTTACCGTCGACATGGTCGTCTGTCCAGTCTTCTAGAGTCTAAACCGCTAAATCATATCTTATCGCTCTTCTTGTGATTTTGAATAATTCTCCAGTCCACTTTTGAGAATACCCTCTATCAAATAGTCCCTTTTATGCACAACTTGATAGATCTTTAACTTGAATCTCCTTCGTCGATTTTTCATTTGACTCGAATTCGTTTTCTTCGGCAACAGGTATTGTTCAAGGCGACTTCCTCCCTCCGTTTTTTTGTTAATAAACCAAAGTGTTTGGCCAAAACTTTGATGAATCTTATTAGTGTAGCTATTCACTAAAGCAGCAAGGTCATTGATGTACCGAGATATTCTGTTTTTTTAGCATGAATCGAACATTTTTATGTTTTAAGGTTTTGATCACCCTTTCCGCATAGATTTGGGCTCGTTTTATGTTACAAAATGATGAATATCCATACTTTTTAAGTATCGTAACACTTTTTTATTACGTATCTCACGGCCTTTGTCGCTTCTTATAACTTCCGGGTTTTGGTTTAAACCCCCAGTGGCCTACTTTGGAACTGACCGTTCCAAGGAGGTAGCTCTATTGTCAAAGAAATATGAAAAGATCGGACAGGGAAAGTTGCATTCAAGGAGGACAGTCAACCACAAAACACAGAAACAAATACGCAAACAGACAAGCAAGAAGGCAAACGTAACAATAAATGCATACGACGACATCACAAACACAAAATGGTTGACAAATGGGCTACCGCCTTGAAACGGTCAGTGGCAAAGTAGGCCACTGGGGGTTTAAACCGGTTCTAGGGTGCACCAAACCTCAAACTTACCCTACTGTCATCCCAATAAAACAGGACAGTGTAAATAAAGAAATCCCCGCCATGATCTAATCTCTAACCAACAAGGCAGCTTCAAATAGGCAATATAAGTAAAACACAAATATGCTCGTGTAAATATAATATAAAAAAAAATAGCCTAGAAAGCCACAATGAAGGTACTCAATGACTTGGCAGAAGCCAGAGCAACAAGAGAATAAATAATTAAAGGCACGACAAGAAAGATCATAAACAAACATCAAACGCCACTGTCCCAATGGGCTTTAGGTAGGCGTCATCATAGGGTCCACAACCTGTACGGTCGTCGTACAATTAAAGAGGAAAGCATAGTGGCGAACTGTAAAAGGGTCCCCCACCATGCATGCAGTACGTTGCAAAATGATAGGGTCATAACCTCTTTTGATAAACGTTTTAACAAGTTTAACAAATAAAGTATAAAAGTGATCATGACCAAGAATAGTACGAAGTTTATAAATCGCATCACCATAGAAGTCAGGTTGTGATAGTCCTTGTCGCAGAAGAGTCCTTAAATTACTTTTATATTGGGAAAGAAGATCAGGGTTACGATAATAAAATTTTGCAAAGATGTTACGAAGTTTATGGTAACGGTAACCCTGATTGAGTAGCTATTTAATTATACAAAGATTACGAATATTAAAGTCCTCAACTCGAGTACAAGCTCTTGAAAAACGAATAAGTTGAGACACATACACCCCCATAAAACGTTGCTCGGGGAACATTCCCATCCAAGTGGGGATAGTTAACAATGTCAACATTAAATCATCTCTCTTGTCATAGATTTTGCTAATTATTTCAGCATCTAAATCAAGAAAAAAGCGGTATTATCAGATATATTAGCTTTGTTAAGCTGGAGTTCTTTAGGATAAATATTATTGACCACAGTTTGAAAGAAAGGGTTGTCAATGTTCAATATGTGATCCAGATACCGAGAGGTGTCATTATAGGATTCATTAACATCTGCCTGGGTATCTGGTGAAAGACTCAACATGAAATCTCTTTCATAGCAAAATAAAAACAAATCTGCGACAAGTGGTGCACAGTTCGTACCCATAGGGATACCAACAATTTGTCTATAAAAGGTGGTTCCATATCTGACGAAAATATTATCTAACAGGAAGATGAGTGCTTTACAAACTTCATAGCAAGTCCACATAGTATAATTGTCTAAACTGCCGTTAGTAAAAAACGCTTTAATATTATTACATGCCAAAAATGTAGTATTTTCTCTAGCGAATGTGTTTTTTAATAAGAGAAATTAGTTTGTCTTTAATAAGGTGATGTGGTAAGGTTATATATATTGCAGAGAAGTCATAAGTGCTTATTGATGAAACTTGACCTTTATTGAAAATTGTATCAAGAACGTCTCCTGAATTGTTTATAGACCAAAATAAATTAATCCCAGAGTGTTCATCAGTTTTATCACAATATAGTTTAACGTGATCTTTAAAGACAGTAAGACAAGAAGTTAAAAGTTTGGAGATGTTTGTTGTGGTGCAGGCACTAGAATTTGAAATAAAGCGAGCCTTATACGGATTTTTATGTAAATTAGGAATCCAGTACATAGTAGGCAGTTTATTTTGCTGATCGTTTACACCAGCCTTGAAAGTAGTGCACCGAGTGATATGTGCGGCAGCGAAATCATCCTCAGTAGAATAAACTGGAGTATACGAATTGGTGCTGCCGAGTTCTAGAGATAAAACATAGACGTAATGTAGGCGTAAAACAATAATTACATTATTAGCTGCTTTATCTGCAGGAACTAAAACAAATTTATTATGAAATTCCTGAATTCCCGATTTCAAATTACGAAAAGAAACCTAGGTCTCGGAGGAAGTAAAGAGGGGTTAGCATTATAAAAGTAAATACGTGTATCTATAAGTTTAAGAATTTACTTTTTCCGAGTAGAAAGCGCATGGGTCCGCATGTTCTCTACGACACCATTTTATACTAAAATCTTCAATGGAGTGGGCGATCTGGGCACGACAGGCATTAAAATCAATAGTTGAAGGTAATCTATATTTAGGACCTTTCGAAAGCAAATGCCGAATACGTTTATCAACAATATCAAAATTACCAGTGATGACATGACCTGCTGGAGCATAGCAAAATTTTGATATGTTACAATCACATTCCTTAGGAGTATTATTTACTATATCAAGGTTAGAAACTATTTTGTTGTAGTTGAAAATAATATTTCTAATAGGTTATTTATACTTATATCAAATTACAGGACTTTCGGATTTTTTTAAATATTTTGGGATAGAATCAACTACATGAGTATCTCGAAAAATACAAGGCATGTCAATGAAATCAATACCTTTATTGATATATAGTAGTTTTAGAAAATGCCTGACGTGATCAGACTCCTTGTCAGTAAGGGTCGGAGAACATGTTGTGTGTAGCTTTGAACTATGGAAGCAGTGTTATAGTGGTGGACCCTTTTACAGTTCGCCACTATGCTTTCCACTTTGATTGTACGATGACCGGACAGGCTGTGAACCCTATGATGAAGCCTACCTAAAGTCCATTGGGACGGTGGCGTTTGATGTTTGTCTATGATCTTACTTGTCGTCCTTAATGGTGTATTCTCTTCTTGCTATGACTTCTGCCAAGTCATTGAGTACCTTCATTGTGGTTTTCTGGGCTATTGTTTTTTTGTATTATATTTACACGAGCATATTTGTGTTTTACTTATATTGCCTATTGATGCTGCCTTGTTGGTTAGAGATTATATCATGGCGAGGATTTCTTTATTTACACTGTCCTGTTTTAATGGGATGAAGTAGGGTAAGTGTGAGGTTTGGTGCACCCTAGAACCGGTTTAACCCCCCCCCCCCCCACCCACCCCAGTGTCCTATTTTGCCATGGACTGTTTCAAGGCGGTAGCCCTATTGTCAACCCTTTTGTGCTTGTGATGTCGTTTGCTTTTATTATTACTTTTGCCTTATTGTTTGTCTGTTTGCATGTTTGTTTCTGTGTTTTGTGGTTGGCTGTCATCCTTGAATGCTACTTTCCCTGTCCGATCTTTTTAATATTTCTTTATACAAGGGATCTGAAAATTGTGTCGGCTTCCTCGTCGATCAACTTCAGTGAAGAAATGGACAAAGACGTAAACCGTGAAAGCATAGAGTGCTTTCCAGACTGTTTAAAAATAGTATGTAAATAAGCGAAAGAAATAATTACACGCGATTTACGTTTGATGTTACCATTACGCCTAAGACCATGAGACCTAGATTTACGCTTTCGAATAAAAAATATAGAAAAATGTCAACATTAGGATCTTTAGAAATATTTCCTTTTTTGATAAATATTGTCATTCTCTTAAGTTCTGCAATATGTCTAGCTTTTATTTTGAAGCTTTTAGTAGCATCATTATCAAAAAATATATATTCAACTGGTTGAACAGTTATGTTATTACAATTATGACCTGACTGACGAAAGTGTTGGTACAATAATTTTTTAACTTTTTAGGATTACTTGCATTATATTTGTGTTCACGAAATCGAACTTTTAAGGATCGACCTGTTTGTCCAACATATCGTATACCGCAGCGTGGTGCATTTCAAGTCAGAACATACATGACGTGAAATGTACGTCAATCAACATTTGAAGCTAGACATACGTCAAACAATCTACGATTAACAGCTGATTTAATGGTGGACTTGCAAGATAAATAATTACAACAACTGCATCTCTTAGCATTGCACATATTAATAGAGGGAAACACCCTTTTGTGTTTGTGATGTCGTTTGCATTTATTATTACTTTTGCCTTCTTGTTTGTCTGTTTGCATGTTTGTTTCTGTTTTGTGGTTTGACTGTCCTCCTTGAATGCTACTTTCCCTGTCCGATCTTTTTATATTTCTTCTCTTATTTTCGAGTATAAGGCAAAGAGCTTTTACCACTTCAGCTCCCGTCTTGTTTTTTAAAGGTTGACATTAAGTATCTCTAGAATACGTCAATGGCAATATGTTTGTCCGCTAATGATAAAATGTCCATTAAATCCTTGTCCCACATACTGTCCAAACCTTCTACTATCACTCTGGATATCGGAAAGTGTCTTCTGGCGCCTCTGGTGATCGAATAAGATTCCTGATCTTGTAACCATTTTCTGATTTTACATTTTCCAAATTAATGTTTGCCTTCGGATGTCACATTTTTATATAATTTTTACCCGGATGGCTAGTATCGAAGTAAATAGACGCGAGATATTGTTTCCAATCTGTCATCGTTATACGGTAATCCACTTTTTGGTTGGTATAAATGAGATATAGGGTCCTATAGAAACCACAGCGTCCGAACGCAATGGCATCGTATGTCCGCAATGTACTGCAAACAAGGACTTGATAATACAATGAAAGAGACAAAAAACAACAGAAAGTGTGGTGAAGACAGGGATACCGACTTGGAACGGTCAGTAGGCAATAAGGCCTACTGGTTAGCTTGAATCGATTTTGTATGCGCACAATCCTCGCTATTATCCTGTCTTCAGCGCCCAAATAGACAAGACAGTGTAAACAAAACTACATCCCATAAAAGGAATTCTCTAACAATAAAGTCCACATCCAGAGAAACTATCTAAAGAAACACTTACAAAATAATAAACATCTCAGGATGTATCCAGAATCGTAGTTGCAGCTAAAGAGAAAACCAATCTAGGGTACGACCAGAAAACCAGAGGGACGAAAGCTCATGCACCCACCTCCCTTAGTTGGGGTTTCAGTAGGTACAATCATCGAGTTCCAAGAGGTAGTCATGTCATCGCACATGTGAAAAGTGAAGCGTAGAGGGGTCAATCATTAAACATGCAGTGCGCTGTAAAACCAAAGGGTTATCTCCTTATCTGACGAACCTCCTGATTAAATTTGTAAAGCGGTCAGGAAACCCGTCAGACCCCTTTAACTTTCGAAATTTATAGACCACATCTCCATAAAATGAGGATTGGGATATGCCTAGTCGCAGACGTGTTTTAAGGTTGGTATTGTACTTTTCCAGCAGGCCCTCGTTGCGGCGGTAGAATTTGGAAACAGATCTACGTAGTTTATGATAACGAAAACCCTGCTGAAGAAGTTTACTTGTAATAACTTGATTTCGATCATTGAAGTCTATAACATCATTGCAGGCTCTAGCAAATCGAATGAGCTGGGAGATATACACTCCGTGAGGTAGCACTAGGTACATCTCCATCCAGGTGTGGATAGTTAACGATGTTAAAATTGAAATCATCTCTCTTATCATAGATTTTAGTATGAATACAATCATTTGAAAATCGAGAGATGAAGATCGAGAAATGCTGCTACTGTATCCGAACTGTTGGCTTTATTTAACATGAGCTCTGGTGGATAAATGTTAGTAACCATATGAGCAAAGAACGGATTATCAATATTGAGTATGTCATCAAGATACCGAGAAGTATTATTAAAGGCATCAATAATTTAACCCTGGCTAGCAGGTGACAAACTCAACATAAAATCTCTTTCTTAGCAGTACAAAAACAAATTTGCAACAAGTGGCGCACAGTTAGTGCCCATAGGAATACCAACAACCTGGCGGTAAACAGTTTTACCGTATCTTATAAAGATGTTATTCAGAAGAAAAGATAAGGCTCTACAAACATCAGTACAAGGCCACAAATTATACTTATCAATGGGGGCGTTAGTAAAGAAAGCCCTGACATTATTACAAAAGGTATAATCTTTTTAACTTCCTTTACTTTCCTGATTTTCTTTTCTCCGTCACGTACTGAAATTCCTGGAGGTCTGTTTTTCGTTATCGTTATTTTCGGACCACTGTTGCATCCTTTCTGATCTGTTGTTGGTCGTTTACCCAGATCATTTGGTATGTGCTTATTTTCTAACAGTCGCTGATATTTTTCGTAAAATAAAAGCACCGATTTTTGAATGTCCTTCATTGTGCGTAGTTTCGCAATTTCGGTTCTATAGCTCTGAGTAATAAAGTAACCACTTTTCCTTGTCTGCTCAGTATTATCTTTTTCGTCTTAAGGCTTATTGAGGTATCTGCAATTTGCCTATTGATGTTTTTATGTTTCTTCAATTTTGACTTGTTAGATGGTGTAATTGGAAGTATAAGTTAAGAAAATTAATCACTATTTCCGTTAAAGCTCTACGTTGATCGTTGGTAATCGTATCTTACAACTATTTGCTTTGAAGCTGTGATGTCGTATACATCAAAAATTGAATAAAGCTCCAATATTTTTTGAAGAGTCGCCTCATTTTTTAGCTCGACTGATCAAAGATTAGCAGAGCTTATGCCGTGGTGCGGCGTCCGTCGTCCGTCTGTCTGTCTGTAAACTTTTTTGTGGCGACTACTCCTCTGAAACTACATTACGGATTTTCATGAAACTTCGTAGGAATATTGCTTTTGATGTCTAGTTGATCCTAGCAAAAATTTTGGTAGGCCAAAAATTCAAAATGGCCGCCACGGCTAAAAATAGATTTTAAAAAAGTGATTTTGTGGCGATTACTTCTCAAAAACCGTAGGTGATACTGATTTGGAACCTTTACCAAAATGACTGGCACGACATGTAGTTGATCCTTACCAAAGTTCATTTTGATTGGATATCAAATATGGCCACCAGTGGCCATCTTTGTTTACATAGAGTTATATACGAAAAACATGTCGCGACTTCTCCTCTGAAATTACTTTACAGATTTTAACGAAACTAGGCAGGAATGATACTCTTGATGTCTAGTTGATCCTAGCAAAAATTTAGATTGACCGGAAATTCAAAATGGCCGCAACGGCTAAAAATATATTCTAAAAATGCAATTTTGTGACGACTACTTCTCAATAACTGTAAAACTTAGTGATATTGATTTGGAACCTTTTCCAAAATGACTGGCACGACCTGTAGTTGATCCTAACCAAAGTTTATTTTGATTGGATGTCAAACATGGCCGCCAGCGGCCATCTTTTTTTACAAAGAGTTATAAAGGAAAAGCTTGTGGCGACTACTTCTTTGAAACTACTGATGGAATTTCAAGGAACTTGACAGGAATGTTCCACTTGATGTCTTGTTGATCCTAGCAAAATTTTATGTCGGTAGGAAATTCAAGATGGCCGACACTGCTAAAAATAAATTTTAAAAATGCTACTTTGTGGTGACTACTTCTAAAATACCGTAAGTGATATTGAATTGTTACCTTTACCAAAATGACCGGTGCGACATATACTTGGTCCTAACCAAGATTAATTTTGATTCGAAGTCAAACATGGCCGCAACGGCCATCTTTTTTGACATAGAGTTATATACGAAAAACTTATGGCGACTACTCCTCTGAAACTACTTTACGGATTTTAACGAAACTTCACAGGAATGTTACTCTTGATGTCTAGTTGATCCTAGCAAAAAGTGAGGTCGGCCTGAAATTCAAGATGGCCACAACGGCTAAAAATATATTCTAAAAATGCGTTATTTTGACGACTACTTCTCAATAACCCTAATTGATATTGATTTGGAACCTTTACCAAAATGACTGGCACGACCTGTAGTTGATCCCTTGTAAAGTTCATTTTGATTGGATGTCAAACATGGTCGCCAGCGGCCATCTTTGTTTATATAGAGTTCTATTGAAAAACTTGTGGCGACCACTCCTCTAAAAGTAATTAATAATATTTCATGGAACTTGCCAGAAATGTTGCCCTTAATGTCTAGTTGATTCTAGCAAAATCTTAGGTCGGTAGAAAATTCAAGATGGCCGCCACTGCTTAAAAAAGATTTTAAAAATGTGACTTTGAAGCGACTACTGCTCAAAAACCGTAAGTGATATTGAATTGGAACCTTTACCAAAATGATTGGTGCGACATGTACTTGGTCCTAACCAAGATTCTTTTGATTTGATGTCAAACATGGCCGCAAACGGCCATCTTTGTTTACATAGAGCTATATAGGAAATACTTGTGGCGACTACTCCTCTGAAACGACTTGACAGCATTTCATAAAACTTCACAGAAATGTTGCTCTTGATGTCTTGTTGATCTAGCAAAATTTCAGGTCGGCCGGAAATTTAAGATGGCTGACACAGCTAAAAAAATATTTTAGAATACGATTTTGTGGCGACTACTTCTCAAAAACCGTAAGTGATATTGATTTGGAACCTTTACCAAAATAACTGGAAAGACATGTAGTTGATCCTAACCAAAGTTTATTTTGATTTGGATGTCAAACATGGCCGCCAGAGGCAATCTCTGTTTACATGGAGTTATATAGAAAAATCTTCTGGCGACTACTCTGAAACTACCTAATGGAATTTCATGGAACTTAACAGGAATGTTGCCCTTAATGTCTAGTTGATCTTAGCAAAAATGCAGTTGATAGGAAATTCAAGATGACCACCACTGCTTAAAATAGATTTTAATGCGACTTTGTGGCGACTAATTCTCAAAAAAAGTAAGTGATATTGAATTGGAACTTTTACCAAAACTACTGGTGCGACATGTACTTGGTTCTAACCAAGATTCATTTTGATTCCATGTCAAGCATGGCTGCCAGTGACCATCTTTGTTTAAATAGAGTTATATAGGAAAAACTTGTAGTGATTTTAAAAATGCGATTTTGTGGTGACTACTTCTCAAAAAGACATAAGTGATAGTGATTTGGAACCTTTACCAAAATGACTGCCGCGACATGTAGTTGGTCCTAACCAAAGTTTATTTTGATTTGGATGTCAAACATGGACACCAGTGGCCATCTTCGTTTACATAGAGTTATATAGGAAAACTTGTGGCGACTACTCCTCTGAGACTACTTGAAGGATTTTCATGAAACTCAACGGAAATGTTGCTCTAGATAACTAGCTGATCTTAGCAAAATTTCAGGTCGGAAAAAAATTCAAGATAGCCGCCATGGGTAAAAATAGATTTTTTTAAAAAAATTGTAGCAACTACTTCTTGAAAACTAAAAGTGATATTGATATTGAACTTTTTCTTAATGATCAGCATGACATGATGGTCCTTGTTGCAAATTTTGATTCGACATTAAACATGGCTGCCAGCGGGTGTTTACATAGAGTTATATAGTAAAAACTTGTATCGACTACTCCTCTGAAACTACCCGACATGTTTTCATGAAACTTCACAGGAATGCTGATCTAGCTATCAAAACCTATCAGTAGAGCTTCAAGGTCATTGACATCTTGTATAATTTATGTGTGTCACTGTTGATGCCTCTTATAAACTTTTCGGTATATATACGATGGAATCTTCTCCAAAAAATACATCGATTCTCAATCTGTATGTATCTTCACCTTCTGGTGACTGATCCACGATCAAATAACCGTAAGGCACCTTCGTGGCATCTTGGTAAGCTTCCACCAGTATATTGGATTTTCTGGGGAAGGGTTGCCTCCCTAGTGTCGCGATCTGCGAAGTTCCTCTTATATTTTTTAATAATACCATATACCAACTATTGAGCGCTATTGTTCTTGCCGATTTACCCTGTCCGTATACATCTTGGGTGATATAGATTATTAACAAAATCAGGTTATGTTGATCGTCTTGAAACTATTCTATTTCCGTTTGCGTAGGTAATCATGGATGTAAGGTAAAATGAGTCAAGTTTCTATCCATGTCATCGAACAGCGGTTGACACACGCCATAACAATACATCACTTTTATGGGCGGATAATTCGCGTACATGCTATTCCTATGACGCATAAATTGGTAAACCCACCAACTTTTGCAGCTCCAGTAGATCCCGATAACATGAGGCTAGAACAAGGTTCAAACGGTATTAAGCTCAGGTCCGTGTCTCGTTGCAGCGGCGGCGGTAGTGGCGCTTCGCTGATGCTTTTTCCCGGATGTGGCGGCGGCAACGAACTCGATTCGCTGATGTGCATAGGGTGTTTATTTCTTTAATATCTTGACATATTTTTTTTCGAGAAAGTTCGCTGACAGTCGGGACATATTGATCGATCCATTTCCTTTTTCTTTTAAAATAATACTTCCT
Source organism: Cyrtodaria siliqua (assembly GCA_037043455.1). Lineage (NCBI taxonomy): Eukaryota > Metazoa > Mollusca > Bivalvia > Adapedonta > Hiatellidae > Cyrtodaria > Cyrtodaria siliqua. Next base: position 90,435 of record JAWPHD010006718.1, on the reverse strand, counting down.
CAAAATACCCTGACAAATTTTAATGTGGCACTCTTAGTTTCGACCGGAAGCTACTTACACCCTAAACAACGAGAAGGTGGTGTCACTACTTCCCTCCACATGCGTCTTTGACTATCAAAGTTCTGCTCAACACCGGGCTAGAGGGCGTGAGCGGTAGCTAGCATATTTCACTACCGTTCATGAACAGTCTCAATCAAATCGAGACTGCAATATATCGTATGTGTCTTGTTCGGCCGTTTTCAAAGGTCCACTACCATACTCTTTGTTGGTGGTGGTGTGTGTGTGCGTGTTTACATTTGTGTTGCTAATATCCATAGGATCGGGTATCTAAATTGTCCAGCAGCACTCGTTTATCCTAAACGACCTATAGTTTTGATTATCTATTATACATGACATTTGACGTTTTATCTCTAGTATCTCTTTTTCGTTTGTTTGACGCGGTCTTGTAGGTGCTACTTGTTCCGGGATGAATATTGGTAATCTCCTTTACGCTATAGAAATTTAAAAGCTGGGCGTTGCTGTAATTTAGACTAAACCCCCTAATTTTACATACTGTTTTTTTTTTAGGTAGTGTATGCGTAGGTTTTAGGTCCTCCTGAGACGAACTCCATAATGTAGTCTCAAACCTGTAGTTCATCCTTCAACTCACCGAGAAATTCGCCGAGGTGTGGATCGTATTGATCTGGCCTACTGACATAACTCACACTATCTGTATTATCATAATACAAAACCCTTTCTCCTAAGCTGTTCAGTACTTCGTATAGCTTCAGTTTATCCCACCATGTGGTAAATGTGGCCAAAACTTATTTGCTTTCATATCTTTCATTATCTAAGCACGAATCCTGACTGGTGTTCCCATTCCAGTTGAAAGGTTTCTTCGTTGATGATATGAAATGTTTTAACTTTTTCGGTTGGGTCTGACAGCGTTTTAAAAAAATCATCTAACTCTACCTCGTGAAAGTACTGACACTGTCCTTGGTTCAACCGTTGCCCGAATTTACCCCATAACGAGTTCAAGCACAACTTGGCAATAGAGCAAAGATCGGTGTTTGTCGTGATGGCATCGGCATCTAGCTGGATTCTTTCTTTTTCGAAATAGTTCCGTATATTCTGTAATTTGTCTGAAAGTCTTACACCAGTCAGGCCAACCTGACGCTTGTTGTTTGAATTTTAGAAATGTGTTCACATATTCAGAAACAGTCCACATTCTTTCTTCAATGGGTCATATTGAGAGGATTCTGGCCAGTGGTACACCTCATACACTAGCATCATTTTGTACTTTTTGCTGATGGCGACCTCGATTTCTTGTGTGCACCTAGTACCTAGGATGGATCTCTCCTCCTCCGTGTGAGAACAATAGGTAATAAACTATTGACATCAGAGTGACAGTACGCATCCATTTCTTTCTTGAAATTAAACATGACTCCGCTATCGACCTGGCCTTTATACCCTATCAGAAACGTATCTCTATCTCCTTTACCCATATAATCTGAGCCATAGAAACTAGGCGCAGGATAAATTTCTACATATTGTTGAGTTTCTCTCTGGTTAAAAAAGTGCGGAAAGCTTCCATTATACAACTCCTTTAATCCTAATGCTTTTGGCTGATCGGAGAGTTTCATTGGCAAAAAGTTTAGAGAATCCAATACCCTGATGTCTAATCCCTTTTCCACAGCCTTATACATTATTTCACAGCCGTTGTAAATTACTTTCGATGGTCTGATAATGTTGTTTACGAGGTACACTAATAAAAAAAATGCCGTCATACCCCTCAAAGAAACAGAAAAAAGGCACGATTATTATTTCGTTAAGTCGTTTAATGTGATTATATATATATGAAATAAAAATCAAGAAATACGTTTAAAGTGATTTGTCTATTCTTTTCCGCTAGTACTGCCACTACTCATTTAAGTAGTAGATATTTAGGAGATCTACTTAAATAAGTAGTGAAAGTACTAGTGGAGTAGCACGTTCACTACTTATTTAAGTAGATCTTCAGGCGATAGCATAAATACATATGTATGCATTTATAGCGGAATAGAATAGAAAAGTTATTTACCAGCACAAGGACTCTTGAACATTTATATATATATATAATGAAAGGAAAAAGAAACGCAGGGTGCGTATTTCCGCTATATATTGCATATACTGCACACTTAATTCCATATATATTCCAAGGAAATCCCAAGATGTTTTGTAAAAACAAAAATTACAGTTAGTTAGAGAAAGGACACAACTGTGATGTTGTAGACGTTTTAATCACAGTACACGTTGCAACAAGAAATTCATAAATGCTGAAGCTCCTCTTTGAAAAATTGAGCCAGTTCAGTACTGTATTTAATGTTAAGTGATTGCAACATTTAAAGCCTAAGTATGCTCACCTGCTTGAGCCAAATGCGCATTCTGACGGTAATGAAACTTTAAAGGGGTAACCATTGGTGTGTTCAGTGATGTTAACCTTCTTTCTAAAAGGACAGGCCTAATGTCGCCCTGTACCATTCGATTAGCAGTAGCATATTAAACATACAATATATATAGCGGAAATACGCACCCTGCGTTTCTTTTTCCTTTCAGTATATATATAATGCACAAAAACGTATTTATTTATATTTAATTCCAGGTAATAATAACCTTCATGTTATGAGCCAGTACGGTACATCCTTTGTGCGTGGGATTAAACAGCCATTTGCCAGTCTTCTACGGTAGTGTCTTTTTGGAATATGACTTCCCGGAAACCGCACGTTTCGGGACAAGGATGCTTTTTGTAAATGCCCAGATCGGCATCAAAAAACGTTTGACCGAAACAGTTTGAACAAGCCGTTTGGGCTACGACGTAGTTTGGTACGTGTCTATGTCGTCCGCACCAGGGCTTTGAACAGTTCTGACACCTCTGACACGTATTGCATGTTTTTCCATCTTTACATTCCGAGCAAGAAGCGGGATTGTAACCATTTTGGGCTTTAGTGTCTTGGCTTCATTCAGTCAAAAAATATGAACGACGAAACCTTAGATTTAGACTTGTCGGGAAATATGTAACATAAGTGCCCGTCAAGCACCCAGGTTCCGCAACATTAACAAAACCATTCCCCGCATTGATGAGGTTTTTTGTCAATATCTCTTTTAATTTTGTCCATCACTTTCTTGCAGGTAGTACAACGCCAGAACCGTTCACACGGTGACAGTTTGGGATCATCGTCATCTTTTTTGTTTTGTGGAACTTCCGATGGCGAGCGAAACTTCAACCGACCTACAGGTCACGTGACAGGAAATACCTCCCATTGTAAACTCAGTTTTGGAGCAGATAGAACCTTTACATACGATGCAAGTCGTTTCACAATGGTGTTCTTCTTTATGACCGTACTGTTTAAAACAGTTTTCACAAAAACGTTTGCTGCTAAAGAATCCACATATATTGTTGATAGCATGACAATTAGAAACACCCTCGTGATGAACTAAATACAAATACAGTAACGGTCGTTCAGTAAGCTCGTTGTCGGACACTCTAATGAATTTGATGCCCAACGATGCCGCAATAACTGCGATTCTCACTTGCAGAGCCTCCTCGAATTTGGCCACGTCATTTAAAGTAGCCTGGCGATCCCATGGTACCTTTGCCATACGACGCAGTATTGTAGCCAATGACTTTTGTTCCTTTCTACTCTTCTTGCGTAAGGCTCCCTACGTCTCTAACGATATTTTCCTCTTCTCTACAAATATCTCTACATTATTTAATTGTTTGTTTGCATTTGTAACTGTGCACCAGTCGTCCCTGGAGCCGATACATAATTTGGCCAAACAAACACACACAACTCTCGCCATTCACATTGTGTCGTCGTTGATTATTTTGACCATGAATGACTTCTCATGTATGGAGTTGATTGCCCCCGTCAAATGTGTCAATTTCTTCCTTCCGGTTCCTTGCGGAATGTGTAAGGCTCCAACTATCACTAACAAATAATAAATAAATACATTTATATATAAATATAGGTATATTAATGTAAAAACATAAAAACAATTTATAGCTAATTCAACAATAAAACGTAACAATGTTCATTCATAATATCAAAAGTAGTTTAAAGAAATACATTGAAGCGAATCATCCATGGTCAAATTTTCCTCGCTTTGCGAGACGTCTTCTATATTTTGCACGAACTTATAAGCGTTCAATACATCCGATGCTTGAAGAGGTAAACAATGGCTTGATTCAGGGCATCGTGACGTATAACGACTCTTATTAGATCGTTATCGACCAGAACCTCTCTGCCTCGGGCCAAAATGGCGTCCACCATATCATGAAGGTCGTTTCTAAGATCCCGAAATCTTTGACCTTGCATTTACATATTTTATATTTGTCTTTAAATATGTTTCAAACTATTTGTTTGAAATAATTATTAGTTAGTCCGCATACTTTTTATTAATCCAATATGTTCAGACTTTATTCCACACATTTTGTATCATTAAATCGTACTCTGTAAGTAGTCTCAGTGGTCGCTGAACGTGCATACGTTCTTTGCCCTGACCTGTCTATCTCATAAGGTAATTCTTCATTTCCACACACTTGTGAGTTCGCGCCTGTCATGTTAGTAACTTTAGCCGTTTCCAAAGGTCCATTATCATACTCGTTTTTAGTACTAGAACTCGGAGGCCTATAAAATTCAAATCGGTTTTGTCAATAATACAAAATAGGTTATGTTTTTTTCTGTCGTTATATTTTAAAAATCTCAAAACACATTCCCTTATAAAAAAAACACACACTCACTGTAACGTAAGACAGCCTTAAACAGCCTCCAACATATCGGGTGTCTTGGCCAAGGTTCAAACAGATCTTTGATCTGACGCCGATCCACTACTGCTAAATCGGAGACAGTAAGAAAGAACTAACAATTGTAGCATGATTTTCTTTTAATAACATCTTTGTTTGATGTTCCCATAAAATTTCATCGAAATATACCGAATAATAAAAAAATAAATCACAGTTTAAAAACATAGGTGTGAAAACGAAATTAACAAAACTTAACAAATGTAAAGGCAACGACAATAACACAGATTCAGCAGTCTAAGTCGATTCAAATACACAGAAAAATATTAAAAACCTCGCTAATATCTCATGTTGCCACCGTTACATCGAATACATGCAACAATGCAACGTCGCATGCGTCAGACGTAACGACCGACGCATTCTGGAGCTAATGCGTTCCATTCGCGGATAAGTGCTGCTGCAAGGTCCTGAACCCTTTGGATAGGGTCATCCTGACGTACACGACGTACCAAATATCTCGATGCTTCGTCAGTCATTACGGCAGAAGCATGCAACGTCTCATTTTTGAGTGTATTCGGTGTGACGGTGGGCACATGAGATATTAGCGAGGTTTTGAACATTTGTCTGTGTATTTGAATTTGCTTAGACTGCTAAATCTGTGCTATTGTCGCTAATCTTTACATTTGGTATAATCTTTACATTTGGTAAGGTTTGTTAATTTCGTTTTCACACCTATGTTTTTAAAGTTTGATTTATTTTTTAAGCATTCGGTATATTTCGATGAAATTTTATGTGAACATCAGACAAAGATGTTATTAAAGGAATATCATGCTACAATTGTTAGTTCTTTCTTACAGGCTCAGATATTGCAGGAAAACAAAGTGGATGCTTTTTATTTTTGCTGAGTATACATTTTAGAATGTCATATCAATAGGTCACCTTTGCAAATTATTATATTTTAGTGAACTTCTGAACAACACCCGGATTTCAAAACCTTAAACGTTTAAGCTATCAACAAAACATCTTTTTAAGCTAACATCCGGTTAATAAATTACGACAACTTATAATATATTTGTTTCTTAAAAAGTAAAAAAAGTGCTGTTTCGCCATATTTGTTTTTGTTTCTTAATAATTTTCATGAGTTATATATCGTTGGAAAGCTTTTAAAATGGCCTTCCATTCGATATATATAGTTAGTGGAGTGCGTGGTCCAGTGATAGAGCGCCGAATTCCTGATCGAGAGGTCGTGGATTCGATCCTCCGTCGCGACCACGTTATTTATCCTTGAGCAAGATAATTAATCCACATAGCTTAGTACTGGTTCTACCCAGGAAGCCATCGAGAGTGATTAATCTAAGTTGCAATAACTTGTTTCGCAATCGATGTAAAATAAATATGTTTAAACATATATATAGTTTTAAAATCAGTAAATAGAGACATTTAAACTTTATAAACTTTTTTTTAAAACTCATGAAAATGATTTTTGCTTCAGAAAAAACAGTTCTCCTATTCAAGACCTTTTTAAAAATGTATTATATCACAAGGGTCATCGCTGTAGTTTTCTAAATAAATCAATGCGAAGTTTTAACTAAGGGGACGTTTTATCATTGGAATAGCTTTCTATAAACCGCTGTTTTTTTTTTAAAAATATACACGAAATTGTGTGATGAATACACATAACCTAGTGGGAGACGCTGTTAATCTACCGTGAAATCACGTATTTCTAAAGAAGGTTTAACATTTTGAATATAATTTAAACATAATATATTTTTCATATACATTTAGAAGTGTGATTATTCGAATGGAATTACTCGCGAAATAATTACAAATACGAATGAGTTATTTAACAAACAAAAACATGATTAAAATATAGGTATGTAGTTTTAAACCGTGGTAATTTATATTCTTTGATTATATAGTTGTTTGTCATGGATTAAAATAATATGAATCGAAATGTTTAATCAAGAACGTAATAATAGTTTTGTGTTCAGTTATGTATACTGGAATTATGGATTACTTAAAGTGAGTACATCAGGATTGGTCATTCTTTTTGAATTGTTCAAATATACTAAAAGTATCCACTTTGTTTTCCTGCAAAATCTGAGACTGTAAGAAAGAACTAACAATTGTAGCATGATTTTCTTTTAATCACATCTTTGTTTGATGTCCACACACATTTTCATCGACATATACCGAATGCTTAAAAAATAAATCAAACTTTAAAAGCATTATCTCTATATTAAATTCAGTAAAATAACATAAATGAGCTATAAACGACCAAAACAAATTGCACTGATTATATAAAACAAAAGACATAAAGATGGTATTTCCTAACTATGGTTACGGACCCGGGATCTTGGCGGTAAAAAATCGTTGTGATCGTGCAAATATCACCTCGGTGATCACGTGTGACAGTTTTTTATAACCTGGAGAGAACTGTAAATAATGTTGTAATAACTGGTAGTTCAATCCATTTGCCCGTCAGATATATTAACAAACATATGTGTATGATCATCAGATACATTAACAAACATATGTGTATAATCGGCAGACACATTAACAAACATATGTGTAACAAATATATGTGTATGGTCATCAGGCACATTTACAAACATATGTGTATGATCATCAGATACATTAACAAACATATGTGTATGATCGTCAGATAAATTAACAATCATATGTGTATGATCGGCAGATACATTTACAAACATACGTGTATGATCATCAGGCACATTTACAAACACATATGTATGATCATCTGTGTATGATCATTAGATACATTAACAAACATATGTGTATGATCGTCAGATAAATTAACAAACATATGGGTATGATCGTCAGACAGCTTAACAAACATATGTGTATGATCATCAGACTCATTAGCAAACATATGTGTATGATCATCAGATACATTAACAAACATATGTATGATCATCAGGCACATTTACAAACATATGTGTATGATCATCAGATACATTAACAAATATATGTGTATGATCGTGAGATACATTAACAAACATCTGTGTGTGATCGTCACATACATTAATAGACATATGTGTATGATCATCAGACTCATTAGCAAACATATGTGTATGATCATCAGACACATTAACAAACATATGTGTATGATCATTAGACACGTTAACAAACATATGTGTATGATCATCAGATACATTAACAAACATATGTGTATGATCATCAGATACATTAACAAACATATGTGTATGATCATCAGACTCATTAGCAAACATATGTGTATGATCATCAGACACATTAACAAACATATGTGTATGATCGTCAGATACATTAACAAACAGCTGTGTATGACCATCAGGCAAATTTACAAACATATGTGTATGATCGTCAGATACATTAACAAACATATGTGTATAATCGGTAGATACATAAATAAACATATGTGTATGATCATCAGGCACACTTACAAACATATGTGTATGATCATCAGATACATTAACAAACATATATATGATCGTCAAACACGTTAACAAACATATGTGTATGATCATCAGATACATTAACAAACATATATGTATGATCGGCAGATACTTTAACAAACATATGTGTCTGATCGTCAGATAAATTAGCAAACATATGTCTATGATCATCAGGCATATTAACAAACATATGTGCATGATCATCAGACTCATTAGCAAACATATGTGTATGATCATCAGACACATTAACAAACATATGTGTATGATCATCAGACACGTTAACAAACATATGTGCATGATCATCAGACTCATTAGCAAACATATGTGTATGATCATCAGACACATTAACAAACATATGTGTATGATCATCAGGCACGTTAACAAACATATGTGTATGATTGTCAGATACATTAACAAACACATGTGTCTGATCGGCAGATACATTTACAAACATACGTGTATGATCATCAGGCACATTTACAAACATATGTGTATGATCATCAGATACATAAACAAATATATGTGTATGATCGTCAGATACATTAACAAACATCAGTGTATGATCATCAGGCACATTTACAAACATATGTGTATGATCATCAGATACATTAACACACATATGTGTATGATCGTCAGATAAATTAACAAACATATGTGTATGATCATCCGACACATTAACAAACATATGTGTATGACCATCTGTGTATGATCATTAGATACATTAAAAAAACATATGTGTATGATCGTCAGATAAATTAACAAACATATGGGTATTATCGTCAGACACATTAACAAACATATGTGTATGATCATCAGACTCATTAGCAAACATATGTGTATGATCATCAGACACATTAACAAACATATGTGTATGATCGTCAGATACATTAACAAACATATGTGTATGATCAGCAGGCACATTTACAAACATATTTGTATGATCATCAGATACATTAACAAATATATGTGTATGATCGTCAGATACATTAACAAACATCTGTTTGTGATCGTCAGACTCATTAGCAAACATATGTATATGATCATCAGACACATTATCAAACATATGTGTATGATCATCTGACACATTAACAAACATATGTGTATGATCATCAGACACGTTAACAAACATATGTGTATGATCGGCAGATACATTAACAAACATATGTGTATGATCATCAGATATATTAACAAACATATGTGTATGATCATCAGACTCATTAGAAAACATATGTATATGATCATCAGACACATTATCAAACATATGTGTATGATCATCAGGCACGTTAACAAACATATGTGTATGATCGTCAGATACATTAACAAACATATGTGTATGATCGGCAGATACATTTACAAACATATGTGTATGATCATCAGGCACATGTACATACATATGTGTATGATCATCAGATACATTAACAAATATATGTGTATGATCATCAGGCACATTTACAAACATATGTGTATGATCATCAGATACATTAACAAACATCTGTGTATGATCGTCAGATACATTAACAAACACATGTGTATGATCATCAGATACATTAACAAACACATGTGTATGATCATCAGACTCATTAGCAAACTTATGTGTATGATCATCAGACACATTAACAAACATATGTGTATGATCATCAGACACGTTAAAAAACATATGTGTATGATCATCAGACACGTTAACAAACATATGTGTATGATCATCAGGCACATTAACAAACATATGTGTATGATCGTCAGATACATTAACAAACGTATGTGTATGATCGGCAGATACATTAACAAACACATGTGTATGATCATCAGGCACATTTACAAACATATGTGTATGATTATCAGATACATTAACAAATATCTGTGTATGATCGTCAGATACATTAACAAACACATGTGTATGATCATCAGATACATTAACAAACACATGTGTATGATCATCAGACTCATTAGCAAACATATGTGTATGATCATCAGACACATTAACAAACATATGTGTATGATCATCAGACACGTTAACAAACATCTGTGTGTGATCGTCAGATACATTAATAGACATATGTGTATGATCATCAGACTCATTAGCAAACATATGTGTATGATCATCTGACACATTAACAAACATATGTGTATGATCATCAGACACGTTAACAAACATATGTGTATGATTATCAGGCACGTTAACAAACATATGTGTATGATTGTCAGATACATTAACAAACACATGTGTCTGATCGGCAGATAGATTTACAAACATACGTGTATGATCATCAGGCACATTTACAAACATATGTGTATGATCATCAGATACATAAACAAATATATGTGTATGATCGTCAGATACATTAACAAACATATGTGTATGATCATCAGACACGTTAACAAACATATGTGTATGATCATCAGACACGTTAACAAACATATGTGTATGATCATCAGGCACATTAACAAACATATGTGTATGATCATCAGACACATTTACAAACATATATCGGCGAATATACTTTCGATGCAAGGAAATTTAGACAATGTCCCCGGTCAACAATTTTTTTTTTTTTTTTTTACTATTTGTTGTATAAGTCCAATATGTCAAATATTAAGGCGATGAACCTATCATTGTATTATAGGATACAATATACACTTTATCGTGAAAAAATATTGTTTACATGTTTTGTGATGGCATTATTCTCAGTATTAATTATAATTCATTGACCGATTTTGAAAAAACCCAAATATTTTCAACATAAAGTGGCAAACAATTGAAACATTAATTGGTTTGTTAATTTCAGATCTTAGTCGAGTTGCCACAACCAATGCTTGACATTGGCATCAGGAATGGATAGGGTAAACACCATCATCGTTGTAAGTACATAATATATGTGACGCCATTTATTATATGGTTAAGATTAGAATGGATGGGGTAATCATCATCATCTGAAGACTCCAGTCCTTATACCATAAAGATCAGAATGTATGTGGTAAAAACTATCGTTGCTAGCACATATATTTTACGCCATCATTAAGACCGGAATGGTTTGGGTAAAACCCTACACTGTGGTAAGGACATATTTGGGACTCCAGTCTTACTATCGTTAAGATTAGAAAGGCTAAGGGTAAACCCATCATTTTTGTACATATGTTATTTTCAGTCATTTCGTTACATCGCATAACGTTAAAGAGTCGAAAGAATGAGAATAAGTAGATATAAAGTCGACCAGGAAATGTAACATTGACTGACCACAATCAACCAAAATCACGAATCACAGTCAAATAAATAGAGTTTAATAACCAGTGTTTTTGAGATACGGGAAATATCTCCCGAGGTAGATATTTTCAGTATCTCAAAAACACTGGTTATTAAACTATATATTACATAATTTAAAATGATATTTTATTAATATTTCTAATGATTCACGTCTTTTTACACCAGTTTTCAAATGATTTGGTAAATTACATTATTCCCAAGTCATAAAATCGCTATATTTAAAAAAAATTGAATGTTTATATGCAGGATAAATTACCCAAATGGAGTCAATGTCACGATTTACTTGTGTTTGTTGTTACAATTCTTTTTCAAAAACTATATGTATGGCCGCCGTAAGAAATAACAGTCGGTTTTTATAAAATATATTCATATTATATACAATATTAATAGCATATGCAATTTACCATGACAGAGGCATCCGTTCGTTTTCAAGGTCCATGTTAAAACAAATAGTTGTTATGTAAGTTTATTTATTATTTTCAGATTGGCACACTGCTCGTATACAATGCGAGCTTCACTAAGACATTCCTTCTAAGTGACCCGTGTATAGCACCGTCCTGCACTTGTTCAGGAACCTACGTGTACTGCCAGGGCAGAAGCTTAGTAACAGTGCCACAGTTTGTGCCTACTGACCAGCAGATAGCTAACATAACCATTCTTTTAGGTTACAACCACCTGACTAATATTCCAGATAGTGCATTTGTAAATGTAGGAATTGCAAATGCAACACTAATTAAGCTTGAGTTGCAAGATAATAAGATAAATTCCATGGATGCAAATGCCTTTATGGGTATTGAACATGCTACATATGATATTGATTTACATAAAAACAATCTGACTGGTATCCCATCAGCTCTGGGAAGGATCAGTGCTCTACTAAAACTGAATCTACAAGATAATCCTATCCACTCACTCGACCCGGCAACCATGTCTAACATTGGCCATTCTTTAACAACATTATATATAAGTCTTGACCACGTCACCTCTTGGCCAACGGAATTTCATCTCTTACAAAATTTGGTAACGCTTACTGTTGACAAAATTCAATTTCGTCGAATCAATGATACTGCATTCCATGGTTTAGAAACGACACTTACAACCCTCAAAATAACAAATTCGAGAATATTCGGAATCCCCCTAGCGGTATGTGATCTGGTACAACTGCAGAATTTGATACTTAATTATAACAGAGACTTTTCTCCGTATATCGTCCCGTATATCGTCCCAAAATGCCAAATGAGGTCTGTTACCTCATTAAACTTAGCTAGTAACATGATTCCGAAATTTCCTGACGTATTCGGGACTTTTCCATCATTGACATCTCTTAGCTTAACACTCAATGAGATACACAGTATCGATGCTGCAATGATTCCTTCCGATTCAAACCTGACATATCTGATCATGAATTATAATCGGTTCACCAGCATACCGGTGGGTATAAACAAATTTAAACACCTGACAAAATTACAAATGGCGTCCAATAGACTTCTTACTATTGGGGACAACGATCTTACTGGATTAGAGGCACTCGTTAATCTGTTTCTGTATTATAATAAAGATCTTCGCTATGTCGCACCAAATGCTTTCGTGAATAACACACACTTACGTTCTCTCGATCTCGCCGGTACCAAACTCCGTGTTATTCCAAGTGCAGTTATGGCGATCCGAAATTTGACAGATCTATATCTAGGTCACGACGACCACATTCATTGCACGTGCTCCATGTCGTATCTAAAACCATGGAATGTCACCTCTGTACGTATATATGGCACATGTGCGTCAAGTACTCAAAGTCTGCAAGACTTCATATTGAAGTCCCTTCCACAATGTCCTTAAGTCTAAGGACAATGTCATACAATATAAACACAACTCCCTAAAGTCTGAACACAATGCCAGTAAATCCTAATACAATGCCCTTAAGACTAGACACAATGCCCTCAAGTCTAAAAGCAGTGCTACTAAATATAAACACAATGCTCTCAAGTCTAAACAAAAACACTTGTGTGGCGATTAGCATTTCCAGAATGAATTCAATATACATAGGACACTTTGCATGTTTTTATACATTTTTTTAAAGAAACTAACCTGCCAAATAACAGCAAAATTACACTACAAAACCATTTATCAAAACTCTATCCAAGTGTTAAGGTCATATAATAATGTATTTGTGCCAATTAAAAGTAAAGGCTTATGGGTTCTTAAAATACCTGTGATTGAATATGCGTAAAATGAATTATGAGTTGGTAACTCTTAATTCGACGCTCCAGTTTTGGGTTTTGGTCTGGCTGGTTAAATCTGTTTATAGTGTGCTTAAATTGTTTGGATTCTCAAAAAATGTAAGTTACATATATACCTCATATTCAGTAGGTTTAGAACCAGTTTACCTATGTTGTAACATTTGGCTGTTGTTGGCGGGATAGGTGTTGAGAAATGGATTGTGTAAGGAATACATTCAGATTGTTGTCAAAATGAGGAAGTGTACATTGATGTTATTGATTTATTAATTGAAGACTACTAAAAAATCAACACAAAGAACAAAATGCATTTTAGTTTTTAATCCATTGTTCATGTTTATAATAATTGTATGGCAAACAACCTCGATTGCAGAAATTAAACAAAAGACGAGACTAATAAAGGCTGAAAAAGCTAGCAAAATTGCGTAAAACTTTCGTCGGCTTCGTAGTGTAGTGTGGCGGCTTTAAGACGTCTACCCAACCATGCTTGCAATCAGAACTGTTATCCATTCCGATCTTTGGAGATCGCTGAGCTGCGCAGGTTCATAACCTCTGCTCCCAGACGAATTCCTTTTTGTTTAATTCGCCAATTGTTTTCTCGTTTAGGGCAAAGCATTTTGTTAGAAACTGTGGAGCATATGCCGCTGGCCATTAAATGGTACGAAAATATCTCATTGAAGGTTTCATGTTTATCGTTATATGCATACCATCTTCGGGATGGCTCATATTTTCGTACTTTTGTCGTTTTAAATATTGAATTCTGCTCAACCCTGGGCTAGAGGGCTAGAACAGTATTTATTATTTTTCACCCCCTTTCATGAAAATGCTCAATCAAACCGAGACAGCAATATTTTTTGAATTGATCGTATTCGACGAATTCCAAATTTCTGCTTTCGTATTCTTTTTAAACAAAAAAAGAGCAATTTATCGTAATACGTATTTAAACTTTATGATGACCAATGAACAAACTCCATTAAAATACAATCATTACAACGCACGCATGCACGCACACACGCACACACACACACACACACACATTTTCTTTCCAAAGTTTAAATTTATTGAACTGGAAGAATATTATAAGGGTGGGGGGGGGGGGGGGGGGGTGGGGGGGTAGAAAATTTCTATAGGTAACTGTAAATATGTCCTAGTATTTCCCATCGCTACTAGCATGGGAATCTTGTTTATTTACTGACAACATATACATTGAGCCCTGCTTGTAGTTTTTTCTTTGTGTTACATTGCTCTATTAGATATTTCTTGGGTAAGAAAAGCTAAACACAATTTAATTTAGAAAAGCATGTTCATGATTTAGCTAGTTTAAATACAAAACTTGTCTGCTATTTCTTTATTGTTTCTAGAACAAGAATGATAAAAAGGCATTAAATGAACAACTTTCGGTTATGTGTTTATATTTTACTGCACACAAAAAGACTTTATTGGATGAGCCTCATAATCTGAATCAAAATTGAATATCACAATGTTCTCATGAAATTGCATGGCTAACTACCCTCTCCGACCCCCCCCCCCCCCCCCCACCGACCCCCCCCCCGCACCGACCCCCCACCCCCCCCCCCCCCCCTAAAAAAAAAATACAATAGGGTCGAAATATGTAACAGAGTGTTTAAATCAGAGTATGAAGTTGAATCATATTGTCTTTACAGCACAGAGCTGCATTTGCAAAGTTTATGTATCGTGTGGAACCGTTGAGAATCAAAACCGGCCGATATGAAAATATTGCAGAAAACTGTTTTAGAACGTGCTATGTATGCTGATATTAGAAAACTCTTATTTGATAAAGCACTGGCTGTATATCCAAATTTTATAGATGTTAACGAAAGACAGCATGTTATTTTTGTTTTCCAATAAAGATATGATACGAATGAGTGCTAAAACCTGTTGTAATATTCTCAAAAAACGAAACTCTGTTTTTATATTCTTAACTTTGTGTTATTATTATTATTATTATTATTATTTTACTTGTTTGTTAAGTTCATCATATCTTTTTACTGTAAATAATGCAGTATAAATTATGTAAACAGATGAGAAAAAAGGTTTTATAACGACGTTGAGCAGTCGGTGCTAATCAGTTAACTCCAGATCTGATCTGGACTGTTATCCGATTTTTAAAAAATATTTTTTAAGGTTTCAGTAATCGTTGCAATTCCCTAACTCACATATTAATATTTCTATTTGAAGTACATTTTAGACAACATGTCAAGATTAGCACCGGTCGCTCAATTATTGCTATGTATATATGTGTTTGATTATAATATTCGGAGAAAATGATGTGATATATCAAAGCAGTGATATTTTATTGTGATATGTACGTATGAACTGACTACTGGACCTACTGCTGTGGCTATTTGTGAGTCAGTTGACACGGCTGTGGAAATAGGTTCAGAATCAATTGCTCAATGTTTTAACATTGTAAAAAGTCATATGTATATTTGCATTGTATAGTCTGTTGTAATTTTAAAAATAATGGCACGGTTATATTTTATGAATTTTTGTCTTGTAAATAATATTGTACTGTAAATAAACTATTAAACTTAAACTGCATACTTAAGTTCCTGGGAATAGCAGAATCCATTTGAAAACAATGTCCTTAATTGGTGTATAAATATGCATCACAATGCTGAGTACTTAGGTAAGATGAATGATAGGCTTGAGTGATTATTTCTCAAATCAAGAAAGCAGACGAAACTTGGTCATGACTAAACTTTTTTTATTACAATCGTTATTAAGGCCGTTACTTGATTGTAAAAAGTACCCTACCATATATGTGCATATTGCCGCACTTCGGCCATGTCGGCCGTCCACAATTTAAAATTATTTTCAGAATACAAATAAACTCGATGATCCGTCCATCAAGGTTCGCCACGGTAACTAAACCCCGTCCATTCATGTCAAATTTGTTTTCTTCTGAAGTGCTGTTATACATATTTGGATAGGTGGTTTATGAAATGATGGTCATATAATCGGCAATCAAGTGTTTATAAACATACAGTTCAGTACCTTTCTCAGAATCTGCTCTGATCCCTCAGGGGCCTAGGAATCTTTATGTGAGGAAGCTATCCAGCTGGCTTGCGGAACGTCGGTGGTTCTACCCAGGTGCCCGCCCGTGCACAAACCTGGGGTCTTCCTCCACCAATGGAAGCTGGAAGGTCGCCATATGACCTTAGCTGTTGGTGCGACTATAAAATCCAATTCAATTCAATTCAGAATCTGCTCCGAATCTTGTGCACACAGCATCAAAATGATCGGAAGAAACGTATTGTTTGTTTTCATCAGAAACTGCTAAATATTAGTATTGCGCTGAGCATCATTTTAATACGCAGTATATATCTAGTTCGTGTAAATATAGGGGCTGGGGTGTAAGGGAGAAGCCATCGTCTAGGTAAACATCTTCTGGGTATTTCTTTATAAATAAATAAAAACTGTTAAGGGTGATTCTTTGGAAGAAACAAACATAACAAAGAGAATAAAGTAGTAGTCTCGGTTTTATTTAGTCTGTTCAATCACAGGTGGCTGTATCGTTGTTGGGAACTAAAAAAAAATAAAAAATTAAAAATAAAAAAATAAATAAAAAAAAATGTTTGTTCGTGTTATTTCTTCAAAACAAACATATTTTAAGTTTTCCTGGTTGGAACCGCAGATGTATGTCGTTCTCGAAACCGAGAATTTTTTTTGATCTTTTTTTTATTTTTTTATTTTTTTTTAGTTCAAAACACCGATACATCCACCTGTGTGTTCAATAGGAGTAAATTTAGGAAGCAACACCTCTCACGCCCCTAGTGCAGGCTGCTTAAACGGTTTTCTACTTCACTTCCACATATATTGGGATCGTTGGTCCCAAATGACCCGTAAAAGTAACACTACTGATACGTAGTACGGAGAGACTATTTACAAACGCCACACTGCACTAAACGAACGCTTTTGTGAATGTTTATAAATGGATACTTATATAGGAACCACTGACAACATACCAATATACCGCTTCAAAACTAATAAGCAAATGAACTTTTATTTTGCGTGACGCAGCTTATTGGCATCACGAATGAAGTGGGTAAAGACAATGTTTCTGTTGTCAATAATGATTCAGTCTTGGTTCGCATGAAATATATGTAACAATTCAAAAATAATGTTCACTGTTGATAAACGTCAAATCACTCATCTTATTGTTATGAAGAAATAGGGTTCCTGGGATTGAAATAGACCGCATGCAATGAGTAGGATGTTTAGTGTAGGGATATGCTAGTCAAAAGTCCTAAGTTCCCGCCTAATAATATACCAATACAATTATAATATTTATATAGCTGAATAATGAAGAATTTTAATAAGTATATATTGAAAAGTTAAACAATGTTTTATTTTTTCTCAGAAAATAATAACATAACTATTTCCAAAGCATTTTGACATATATATTCATGTTAAAGTTATAAAGAAGAATAGTTTTCTTTCCTTGATTCTTTTCCGATCATCGCTTACAAAAAAGTATGAGAGTTGGCCTTTGGAAACGGCCGAACATGATAAATACGAAATATTGCAGTCTCTGTTTGATTGAGACTGTTCATGAACGATAGTGAAATATGCTTGCTACCGTTCGCGCCTCCCTAGCCCCGGGTTGAGCAGAACTCAATATTCATAACACCAATAGTACAGAATTTTGCTGTTATATGGCGGTGGACATGCTATTTAACTGTCATTATTCCATGTCTAGCGCGTATGATCCCAGTATCTAACAAAATTGTCCAGAAAAGCGAAATAAACAAAACGGAATTTAGTTAGGAGCAGCGGTTATGAAGCCTGCGCATCACAAGTAACAGTCAAAAGACTAAATTAAAAACCAGACAACATATCCTATTGGTGGTTAAAAAATGCCCAGAGCCTTTATCGGCCGGAGTAGTGAAACCACCGAATCGAAATTTAAGTAAGAAAACAAATACATTTGAAAATGTACCACCGATATTAAATTATAAGTATCAAAGTATATCGGGCTCAGCGATCTCCGAAGATCGAATGAAAAACAGTCCTGATTACAAGCACCGGGATACGTCTTACTGCCGCCACACTGACTGCACAAGCAACTCTACTGTGCTATATAAAAGAGATGAGAGTGGACATTTGGAAACGGTCGAACACGATAAATACGAAATATTTCAGTCTCGGTTTGATTGAGACTGTTCAGGAACGGTAGCGAAATATACTTGTTACCGTTCACTCTCCCTAGTTAATAAGTCTGCAGTGTATGAACTGCATGCATTTTTAAAATTAGATGCAAAAGTCGAGCAGAAAATCAATTAATCGTCAGTTTTTCCGTCAGCTAAGCTCCTAAGAGAGAGACCTTAACATATATTTTTACAGTTTTGTACAATTTACAGGTTAAGTACCTTTTTACTGTATTTGTTTTAGTTTAATAATATTTTATTGCAGATATGTTACAATACATCAATTCAACATCACAATATTCATAGAAACATATGCAAATGAATTGAACTACAAGTTATTACAACATTAGTTACAGTTCTCTCCATTGTTTCTAAGTTGCAGTTCACTTTTGTATGAAACTTAATGTATTTCAACCCACCAGTCTTTGTACTGGTAGCGCTTAAATCAGGTGTGGGCATATTGATGTCACGTGACATGGTGAAATCTCAGGTTAAGAACTTTCAAAGGTTTTCACACCAAAATCCGTGTGCATGGACACACCACACACTCATTACGACAATCTATTTAAAAAGAACCATAGAGATACAATTTGTGGAGGTCTTCCTTTCAATTTGTCAAAACTACTCTCTGCGATCTAGCTTCTGACTCGGTTCTTAAATATCTATATATACTTAACGCCATTAAAAGTGCATTTTTTTTTATTTTGTGTTTATTTTTAATTAAAATGTCTCCAAGATCGATTTCATAATTCGGATTTAACTTCTTTCAATACATGAATTTGATCGGTCAACAGATTTATAATGAATGTGGATAATTCCTAACATGTACATAACTAACTAACTAACTAACTAACACTACAATTGATCTTGGAAATTTACACAAAATAAAAAACCTTGCACATTTAATGGCACTAAGTATAGGTTCATACTCACTTTCAGCCCATTAAACACTCAGAATCGAAGCCCCTATGCTACACAAAGACCAGCGAATACCAGGGAATAATCAACATCTACATCAACAGATTAATCACTTTAAATATGTTTCTGTATCTGTTCTCGTCTGACAAAGGACGGCCAATTTTCAGGTTATTAAAAGCGCTATCTGGGTATCTCCGTTCCTGCTGTAGCCTTATTAATCTTGATATACTGCGTATTGTAAATCGAGTACTCGGATATATGACAGAAAACGGTTAATCGTTTTCGCCAAATAAAGCAAACGTCGCTCTTGGTTCGGAACAAGTTAAGCCCACGTACACTTTGTAATGGTTTAATTAGCTAAAGTAGAAAGTCTGGTACAATGGCTGTAGATACATCTCCAAGCCGGGAAGACACGTATTGTTAATCCTGGTGAACATTACGTGTTCCGCGTATTAACTTTCATACCCCATCCAATCCCTTCTCCAAGAAGCGAAAACGGGGTTGGCTGGGGTATGAAATTAAACCTTAATTTTGGCTTAAACAAGTCTGCATATTGTAAAATTAAAACATTTAATAGGTAATTTTAAGCAGGTTATCGCCTTATTGTTTAGTAAAAAAATGTTTTAAACATGTTTTATTGTCGAAATATCCGTTATAAAATCCTGCTGATATAAGCTTTCCATTCGCTTAATGGAATTAAGGCGGGACCGACGTAATGAATGGTTATTGAAAGCTCATGTTAATATATAACAATAGTTATACTATATTTGTTATCATTGTTCAGAAAATCATTAAAACAAAAAACTGCCCGGAATTGCTTTGAATGGAATTGTAAAAAAACAATCAATGTAATATGTTTGTTAAGTACATACATGCGAACTGACGAATTAGATTCTTTTAAGCAATACGCAATGATTTAAGAACACTTTCAGATCCGTTAGAAGCGTATGCATATTGATTTAAACGTCTTTTAATATCACATATTAAGTCGAAATATACGGTGAACGCTTTCTGTCCGACATCTATCGTCGTCGTTGCTAACCAGTTAAACAATTACTCCTCGGAAACATTTTGGCTATAGTAAGTAAGTAAGTTAAGTGAGTAAATCATTTATTAACGTGACATGTGTATATACAATATACATGCAAGTACAGAAAAGCATATAATTATTAAACAATGGTTCAGAATATCATACACACGCCCCACTGGGCCTATACGTCACCATTTCAAAATATAGATCAAACTATCAAGTTCCAGTTCAAACAAATTATGATAAGCATGGTCTGACAATTTAGCTATATGTAACCAAACTGCGTATAGGACAATGCCGTTAAAGTTTATTAACCCTGGGTCAACGTGCCACCGTTACAAAATCGCCAAATTGTTAAACAACATTAAACATAAATGATTAATAGTGTTGTTTTTCAGAAATCATTCTTTGATCCTAAATTATGAAGGTTGTTTCAATAAAGCAATATTTAAATTAAATTAAATTTAATTAATTAATTAATTAAATTAAATTGCTTTAACATAGCTGACTGCTGATCAAGAGAATTTTTTGGCTAAGAAAATATGCAACTAAATGACATGACAAATCCCACACGTATATGCAGAACATTATGTTACAAAGAATTATTTCGAACCATCCCCACCCCCACTACAATAAACAACAACTATAAAAAAACAAAATTCTTGACAGAAATTATAAGTTTGTTAGTTTTTTTCAATGTAAAATTTAAAACTTTTGTTCGTTAGTTCCTTATAATCGTAAAGTTATTATCAATTATTTTTGCATTTTTAACAATTTAAGCATGGAACATTTATTTAACAGTGTTGTACCATTATCTTGATAGTATTCCTATGTTTTATATGAACAGTGCTGTTTTAACTAAATGGGAGATCAAAGGACTGAAGGTCCTGAGAGGCGCCTAATTGCACTGTGATTTAGAATCATTTAAATCTTTCAAATTTACATCAAAATGAAGACCGGAATACACATAATGCAAGATTGAGAATATATACATATAATTTATGGTTCACTATTACATATAATAGGTTAAATCTGCTTCACTGTTCAAATATGAAGATCTATTCCTCAAATTTATTTCACACCTAATTTAAACTCTTGGTTCAACATTTACTTTCAACTCCTGTTTCTAACTCCTGATTATAATTCCTGTTCAACTTTCCTGATTTTCAAACTCCATGTATCAACTGAAGCAGTTGTTGTTATGGTTCAGTCCAGTGAATTAACTCTTAATTTCAACTCTTGATTCAACATTCAATTTAAACTCCTGATTCAAACTCCGGATTATAACTCCTGTTCAACTCTCCTGATTTCCAAATTCCTGGTATCAACTGAATCAGTTAATTGTTGTTGTTGTTTTTGTTGTTCAGTCCAGGCTAACTCTTGTGATGATATTGTTTCCCCCAATTAAAATCCGGTTATAGACAAATCTTCTGTCTGATTATAATACGAAGAAGACCGTCTCGGACTTCTTAAACAATTTATTGCAAAAGATACCCACTAAAGGTGGATGTTCGTCGAAATATGGGTGGGGGGTGGAGACTGGCCAGACCAATTCCGTACCAGTGTAAAACACCAAACATTTCCGGATTGTCCCGGAAATCTTCGTAATTTAAAATATAATCTTCGAAATTTACAGTATGAACAATATGTATGTCTTTAATTGGGAATTGATATTATTTACTTTTTTTATTTACCTTTGATGTGTTAATGAAAAACAAACAAATGTTATAAATCTGATGTCAAACCAATGCTTCCAATATAAATATGTACCTGATTTAGTCGGTGAATTTGTTCAATCCGTACCAGTTTGTTTGTATTTAAATGGCCCCTATTAACTAATTTTATTACCTTAGAGCTATGTTTTCAATAAACACTCAAAATATATTACAGCTAGTATTGTTGGATCTATCATCAACAATTATCGTGTTATTCGATATTTTGTTTGGTCTGGAAAATGAAATAAGATTTGATTGATAAACATAATTGAATTACCGAGATTTCCGGAAATGTTCAGTGTTTTACGTTGGTACGGAATTGGTCTGGTCCGGTCAGTATTTTGCCCCCGAACATTCGGTACTGCCTGGGGATTGAGCATCACAGGCATTCATCAGTACATCAACAATTGTCTTTATATTACGGTCCTTTAAATCTTATAGCCAATCAGTTGCAAATTCATTATCATTCCGTCAACAATATAATCACTAATATTATCATATAGACTTTAATTTTAGTCTAATCTATTTGACGTCTATATAATAGTGTCATATTAGAATATCTTACATGAGTGCTAATTTATTATGGAATTTATTTAAGTCTCAGGCCATGATGAAATGACTTTTTGTGTTAAAAAATACAACACGGACTGGAATATGTCAACTGATATAATTAAACTAAATTGGATCATATAACGACTGGTTTTGGTATTAAAAACAAAATTAGTCGTAAGCTTACACCCAACGAAAGATCTAACTGTCATGACCGGACAGTTAACGTCCTACTCAAAACTGAATATTTTCAAGTTTTCATTAAAATAATTTGCGAAAATGTCTATTTGAGATTCTCTTTAAGTTTAATTAAGGGTTAAATCGTGGTCGGAGTCTTTAAACGAGTTGGTGAAAATGATATAAAGCGATCTATAGCTGTGCCGAGCTTTATATCTTTTACACACGAGTTAAATACATTCCATAATATATAAATAAACACGAATATGAGACTTTATTTATCAAATAACTTTAAAAACAACACATTCTTAGCAACTTATGCTAAGAAAGATCAGAAAATCCATATTGAATATATTAATTTTCGTCCATTTCCGTTCTTATTTTCATGACGTCATGAGGCAATTTTATGACATCATAAGGCATCTTTATCTAAAATATGACCTCATATATTCTTTGCGTCAGTACTACGGTGTTACACTCATACATGCAAACAGAGCTAAACAGAAACAGTTAAACACTCGATCAAAGATTCGGATCTCATCTGCATAGTAATAACACTAGTTGTATACAAAAGTTATCTAATGGCAATATAACACTCCCGTACCGTAAGTTGTGTGATAATGTCAGTTATAATCTGGTTTTGCGTATCAATAATCGATTGATTGAAATTCAATATACGTAGAACAAGTCATCTTTGTGAATGTCATAATATAGTGGTCATCATATCGGACCCCTATGATTAATACCTCGCCAATTGCTTTATGAATATTTCAACTATTATAGACTATGATAATTGATATTTTCCATTCCATCTAGAGTAAATATATATAGACATGCAGCTGGGATAAAAAATTGTGTAGACCCGTTTCAATACAACAACATATTTAACTACTTCAGATGCACTCAAGAGCTGAATTAGTTTGATAATGCCTAAGGGGTCTCAACTAACAAGATTAACTAGAAATTAAAGTTTGTACTGTTGTACAGCAAGTAAATGCATTTGAAAAACACAGTAAGACAACGGTGCCGGCGTTCTTGTCTTAATACTCCGGTGACGGGTCATCCAGTCACGGATCGTTAGCGAGCTATTACTCCGCAAGCTAGTTAAGAATATGACCCAAAATACCGATATAGTAAAAAAAAAATGAGTTAAACTTAGACAAATGTCATAATTTATTCTACTCTTTTCTATTCTAATTGTACACTTTTTGTTGCGAAATGGTCAAAACTTAAATTACGATGAGCACTATTTCTTCAGACGTATTTACACTGATGTAAAGAGGGAAATGGAATTTTGACCTCTGTGACCTGTGCGAAAACCAATAATATATCGAGAAGTGTTGATGAGGTGATATACCACTATTGCATTTTACATAGGGTTACACTATAGCCTTTTGGCCCTAAAACATATTTTACATACCCAAGGGAACCTTTTAGGCTACTTTATTTTCAAGAACTATCCTAGACACACTAAAAAAGTGAAAATAATTGGGGGGTTTGTAATGCTTTCACCTACTTTCGGTTTGATAAAGGTGCTGACCGTCGGGCTCGCAGCAAATAAATGCGAATTTCTGACAATTTACTATACCTGCAATTTTCTTAATAAAATAGCCCAGATGCAAGAACAAATACAGTTGTTTTTTTAATCACCTACACATATTATTTTGACATTTTATGTACATCAGTTATGATTACGGCAATTCTACCCGATCAGAAAATAGCTCTTTCGAAAAAGATATACCCTAATACACCTATACGTGTTTCAGCCAATCAGTAGCCCCAAACAATAGTAGTATGTGACCATGAAGACGATACTAATGAAGCGCCTGAAGACAGGCGCCTCAATAACTCGGATAATTTCACGAATGATAAGTGAAAAAAGAACATCATATGTCATGCAAATGTTTTCAAATAATACATAGAATGCAAATGTCCTCAAATAATACATAGAATAAAATAACATTTTATGTCCACTGACCATGATGTTTAATTGCTAAACTTATTTGTTTGGAGTGTATTGGTAATATCTGCAATAGTGTTATACTTTAACATAATTATGCTTAAGAATTATGTCACTTTGTGTGAAATTCCATTGAAAGTGCATTAACAAAAGAAAAAAGATAGAACTCAAATAATCCTGAATATTTGCATGTAACTTGCAGTTTAATATGTTTATACTTTTATCTAGACTGTGCTATACTTGAATAATAACTTATTACTTGATAAAAAAAAAGGTGTGTATTGCTCCATACTCATGTCATACTCAAGGTCATATGTGTATTGACTAATTGACGTATTGATCAAGTGTGTATTTATATTTCGAGGGAAGCACAGTCTAGAAAAATGTGTGAACATATTATACTGAAAGTGTCATGCAAAAATATTCAAGATTATTTGAGTTCTAATTTTTATCTTTTTCAAAAGCAATCTCAATGGGATTAAACAAAAGGGGACATAATCCTCAAAAACCACGAGCTATATCAATGGCAATACTGTATTATTAAAGAATAAAAACGAATCATCTGACATTTTATAAAAACAACAACAAAGAAGCATATCCGTCACGTCTGAAAGTCTGTAAATACCTTTATTTTAAAGTATTTGTTAATTTTATGATGCAAACACAAACAGAAAATAAAGCAGTAGACTGTTTTATAGAATGTTCTACGGATATTCCTTGTAAACAGTATAAAAACAAACATTTCATTACCTGGTCCCGCCTTAATTCTAATAAGCGACGGAAAAACTTATATGTGTCGTGTCGAAAGGAAAGATCTTACATAGCCATGTACCATTCGATTAACAGCAGCATACATTTTACATACAATATATCTTTTTCCTTTCAGTATATAATTTTATATACATTTTATAAATAATCATATTAGTTTGTATTACCCATATGGTATATGCTTGAAAGCTTGAAGTGAATAAATATATTGGAATGGCACAGTCCCGATAACGACTGAACAAAGGATTTGATCGCTAACTAGCTTTAATAAACATGGTATTCAATCTAATTTCTGTATACAAGTGACACACACTATGTTTACTTCCTGCTGATAGTTATAATACTGTATCTTATCTTTCTTTTAATCCTGTTCAATCCATGAAACATGACACCTCAATTAATTATAATTACAATAACGTCCGTAAGCCTTTCCATATGACTGGGTGCTGCATTCATATTCACACTCGAAATGTATGTCATAAACCTTGTATGGTATAGTGTTGGTATTGTTTAGTATGAAATGACACGTGTCACATTAATACTACAATCTGTTTTTTTTTCTATACAATATTCCCAGACCGCCTACAAGTTCACCTCCTTGTTGTGTTGGACCAATTTATTGCTCACATCTGTCCATTGTTTTCTCATGAAGGTTATCGAAATGGCGTATCTAATGGAGGACTTGATTAGTGCGGCCGATAACATATATAGTCGAGGTTGTTTGGTTGAATTACACGCCTGGTAAACATTCGCTCCATAACCAAAAGGAGAACAATGAAAATTGAGCGAAAGCCACTTCCGAGAAGGAGCGAAAGCGGGTTTTCATCAACAAACGTGAGTATGATCTACTTTTATTTTTTTAACAAAAACAACAGAGATTTTTTCAAAATTCGGGGAATGTGTTTCCGTGTAGGCATATAGATACAATTTCGCCTTTTAAAAGTGTAAATTATAGCGGCTAGATCTTTTCTCCAGATGTTTTTTTGTAGATTTTATTACCTTTTCTTCACCCAAAACGCATTTAGCAGTGGAATAGTGTCACCGTATGTGCTTGCGGCACCAACTTACTTTGGAAATGAGCTCCTTAACATCTTTCAAAGTTAGGTTATTTATGTTTGATGATCTAATAAACGATACATTTCTGACACATACATGTCTCCGATATTCATTTCAGCTCCAGTTTTGCATCAAACCTGAACAAAGTTGATCATAGTTAATACTCAGTGTACCCATAATGCATTACAACAGTACTTCTTCGCCAAACAATAGTAATAATATATGTATTCTGCAGAGATATTGATAATCCGCAACATCGCCATCTACATTTCAAGTTTACGATTCGAGTGGAGCCGACTTTCATACCTACTTTTACCAGTCATTGCATAAGTATACAACCACATAAATAAACCAGCCACCTATACGTGCACACATAGTATGTATGTAACCTTACACATGTAACAGAAAAACATGCTTATCTGCGTGTAATTTATGTATAACAGTGAAATACACGTGTATTCGTTCATCGCGTATATGCAAATGGATTTTTTTTAAAGGGAAAAAACTGCATAACAGATACGCAGGGGAAACAATGTCTTTCAACAGTTTCAAACCAAAATCGAAAGTTGAAATAAGAATAGGGATTTTCAGCAGATAATAACCTTTATCTGCCGAGATTTATCTGCAGAGAAAAGCCAGCCAGTCAGACAGGTTAATAGCGTAACTTTTAAAGATCTGAAGGAGCTCATTTCCAAAGAAACTTTGTGCCGCATACACGTATACAATGACACCTAATCCAATGCTTATTGCGTTTTGGGTGAAGAAAACGCAATATAATCTACAAAAAGCATCTGTTCATGCCTCAACTGCGTTCGAATCGACATTGTCAAAGTATGTTGCTTGTGGAATTAAACAGGCGTCCGCTCTACCTCCTTGACGTTCGCTCTACCCCCAGCTCGTTCGCTCTACCCCCAGCTCGTTCGCTCCCCTACCTCGAGAAAATAAGACCATAAATCACTCAGATTAAAACTTCAACATTTAAATTTAGCAATTTATATGCGGTTTTCGAGTGATATTCACCATCGAAATACTTCTTGAATGCAAATAAGTTCCAAAAACGAGCTGAATGTGTGATCCGTGGAGAAACCTGCACCAACTATCGACAGAAGAAAAGTTCTAGAAGCTATAATAATTTACACCTTTACAAGGCGAAGTTGTATTCTACATGAAGCATAAATATGCCTACACTGAAACACATTCCCCAAATTTTGAAAAAAACTCTATTGTTCTTGTTAAAAGAAATCAAAGTAGCTCATACTCACGTTTGTTGATGAAAACCGTGCTTTCGCTCCTTCTCGGAAGTGGCTTTCGCTCAATTTTTATTGTTTTTCTTTGGTTGTGGAGCGAATGTTTATCAGGCGTGAATCATATAGAGGGATTATTACATTAGCTAGTTGATTCTGTATGTTGTCAATCAAGCTGGAGACATTTTTTCGTTTGTGGGTACTTCGATTACATAGTCTTATGTTTACAAAATCGTGTGTGTTATTTAATAAGGAAAACAACATGTACAATTTGGAGATATTAGTTTATTGTTTAAGTTATTTCCCTTTCATATAATCTAAAAAGAAATAGAGAATGCTTTGGGTATCGATACATACTTAAACCCCTTATATTAATTTAATGTCCCCGTGTTGTTGCCGAGGTAGAATACAACCACTGCAAATCCCGCTAGAGACAGAGGGGTAGGACCCTCCCCCACCCACCACCCTCCTTCATGTTCATTCCTGTTAGGCGGGTTATTACCTTCAATTAATATAATGTTTTGCGAACACAGGGATACGTTGTAAGGCAGCAACCTAATTTGACCTCACCAGATGGGTTTAACAGTCAGCATTGTCATAATTTAATCAGTATTTTATCATCTCACGAATGTTTAAAGGAAGATAAGTAAATGAATTATTCACAATGTACATTGGAACATATGTAGCAAAGTAAATCACTTGCACTTGATAAGACTGGAAACAATACATGTTTAAAGATAAAGGATTGGCGACTTGAATATAACGTCATTGTATGAATGGAGCAAATAATACTGAATTGATTCACCGAGTCTCTTCTACTGGGTTTCTTATACATTGGCACTTCCTCACCAATTAAAGTAACTTATTAATATTGTTCGGAAGCTTACGAAGCATTAATTGCAGCATCATTATAACATGATGTATCTTCTCTGGTGAGGTTGCAGTTCCCCGCGCGAAAATGTTCTCTTCTTGATTGATCAGAGCATTGCCAGATAAGTTTAACACAGAGCTTTTTTTTCATTTAATCAGTATTTGTTATCATCTCAAGAATGTTTAAAGAAAGGTTAGTAAAGTATTTCTTTACAATTTACACTGGAACTTATGTAGCAATATAAATCACTTGGAAGTGGTTAGGCTGGAAACAGTGCATGTTTAAAGAAAATCAGATAGGGGACGTAGAATATAAAATTATTGCAATAAATGAAGCAAATACTACTTATCAACCGACACCTGTATCGCGGTACTTATTCACGGTTCGATTACAATTGGTGTCAGACAGGTGAAATTCAGCCCATTGAACACCATGCAAATAAGCTATTTTTAGAGATCAGTCACAAGTTCCACAACATTCGTTCACTTAAATACACGTTAATTCTGTGAATTACACACATTTGGCTCGCAAACGGTCCCATATCTGGAACAAACCACTCATTCACACTATGCTTAGCATGCCACAACCACATCTCTACCTACCCTCTGTATTCATACTCTCCAAAGATATAGTCCTGACAAACGCAGAAAAATATTTACTATTCATGACATAACACTTTAACATCCGGTTAGATTTAAATATGAAATAAAACCAATCTTGGGAAAAACGCACGCAAATTAGAAACTTTGCATTTTTAAATGAACTATTTCAGCATCGTACGACCCGGAAGCATTTCATGAATGGTCGTCTCACAATTTTTCGTAACTTGGAAATAATGTTCGCAAGCTTCGGAAATCAACCTCATCCCATCCTATACAATTAATATAAAATCATGATTGTTAATTGAATACGTATATCTGCATTTTAAACAGTTTTGCTTAATATTTTAAACGTAAAATGCATACCCATGGCGCACGGGGTAAGGGGTGTCAAAAGGTCAAATACACTAAACATTTGTTGTTCCATATTTTTTTCACATACTTGGTATATATCAGTACTCGGCAATGGAAGATAAACAACGTATTAAACGATCTTATTATTTTAATCTCAGACGTCTGAAAAGCGGTGTGTGGCAAACGGTGGCATTGAGTTTGTGTGCTGTGGTTTTTATAAGACCATTCTGTTCATTTTTATGTTGGTGTTTGTCATGTTCCTTCATATTACTTGTTTAAAACCCCATTTGCTTCCCAAACAACATTAGGTTTTTATAAAAAGAGATAATATTAATATCTATATTAACTGTTAAGACATTTAGAGCCTCGATTATAAAACAAGACGCAAATTCTATGCTATCCCTGTTAATACCCCTGCCAATTATGCTGCAATGGCCTGGATGTATCAGGACAGATAGATTAAAGGCTTTGTTTTATCTATCAATATGTTTACGTCTACCAGTTTTGTTCAAAGATATAAATATTGCATCTTAAGAAAATGCGTTAGTATATTTACCAATATGTAAAAGTCTACCATTAATGTGTCCACTGAGATCAGTAATGCATTTTACGCAGACGCTTTATTTATTGGGCCTAATCAGTTACGGTTCTTTATAAATTACACTTAACACCCTATCTGGTCTATCTTATATCTATTATATTTAAACTGACACTCTTTGCGTATGCTCTTATGCCTCCACTGCTGTGGGTAGTTGATCATTAACACGTATATATTCACTTTCTTAGTTACTTCTTTATATGTCGTCTTTTAAAACTGCCGACGTTTGATACAAGTATCAATATCACTTCTTTCCCGTGATGTTGAATATTCTAAAATGAAGTTACAATGCTGTCTTGTTTGTTAAGAATATAGCTTGGCGTTAATTTCTGTATTTACACTGACCCGTTTTAGAAGGATGGCAATAGGGCAAGAGCGAGATTTGGTGCACCATAGAACCTGGTTTAACCACCCCTCACCCCCAGAGGACGTTTTGCCACTGACCGTTTCAAGGCGGTAGCCATATTGTCAAACCGTTTATGTTTGCGATGTCGCTTGCCTTGCTTCTTATTATCAGTGTAATTGTTATTTGTTTTAATGCTTATTTTTGGTTGACCGTTACTGTGAAAACTACATTTCCTGTTCGACTTTTATACTTACTTGTATGACTATTAAATCAGATGGTTTCTTACAAAATAAACCCGCCATATAACGGAAAAAACACTTCAAAAAACGTTTATCAAAGCTATATACATGTGTTCAGGTCATATAACAATGTATAAATGCCGATTAAAAGAACATTTTCACGGGTTCTTAAAATACCCGCGATTGAATATGCGTGAAATGAAAAGCTCCGTTTTGGGGTTTGGCTTGGCTGGTTAAATTTGTTTATTGTGTCTAGAGAGGTTGCATTCTCACAATATGTAAGGTGCATATATACCTTGTCATTAGTAGGTATAGAAACGGTTTACATATGTTGTAAACTTTGCCTGTTTATAGCGGGATAGCTACGGTTAATATAAGGGGTCACTTGAGCATGTTTAACTATACATTATTACCTCCTTATTCCACTGAATAGCAAATTATAGTTAAGGGCTGGCGTGGCGCAGTCGGTAGCGCGGCGGATTTGTAACCGGAGGCCCCGGATTCAATCCTCCGTGGTGCCACTGAGTTTCGTCGGTGTGTTCTTGGGCAAGACACTTTTCCTTAGCCTCGTCCGTCGGATGGGAACGTAAACCGGACGGTCCCGTGTATCGGTATATCATCCGAGCACGTTATAGAACCATAGGAATCTATTCGATAATAAGAGTAGGGCACGGTTACCGGGTTCCTATGTATAATTCCCCTCTCTCTGGGGCACCTCTAAATAACCTATACTGTGTTGATTAGCCGTTAAACAACATTCAATTGAATTCACACCTAAACGTGTTCATAAAACGGCAACCACTGTGCATGCCACTAGTACTAGTATGTACTAGTAAAACATAGCTGAGTCTAAATCACTTATTGCTCAGCAAATATGTCTGATACTAGTAGCATTTGCCGAATATTTTAAAGAATCAAATACAAATATACTTAATACAAGTAGAATTCGTCAGGCACCTTGAGATACGTTAAATAGCAATGAAATAATGCGCTGTTTTATTAACACTAATAAGCGAAACAAAGTTGTCTTTACACCGAAATATTCCATTCAAACCCATTTAAAATGGGCATATTTTCAATATTAGTTAGTTAAAATCTCGTAAATCATCGTCTCATTAATTATTAATGTGTTATTCGAATATTAAAACATTTTTCAAATGTAATAAAGGTTCAACAAATCCTGAAAATTGGATCCCTCGGAAGCAACGAACACAAACAAGAACGAAAAGAAGACTCGGTTGTATTACGTCTGTTCATGAGATATGACTCATTGTCTCAATGCAAAGGTCTATGCAAGAAATGTCGGATAGCATGAGTAAACAGGAAGATCGATTGAAGATAAGCAAGACAAATGTGAGCGGTTAGAAGGTCAATCTCGACGTGAAAATTTAAAAATGTGTGTTATCCGTGAAAATGTAAATGAATCATGGGACGACAAAGAAGTTAAAGTTCGAAGCTTTATTGAGCAAGATTTAGATCTAAATGAAACAGAAATAAAGATGGAAAGAGCTCATCGTTTACCAGGCAGAGAATCACCCAGACCAATTATCGTAAATTTCTCGTTTTATAAAGACAAAGACAAAGTGGTGCAACAATACAGGTTTAAACGAAGAGAATTAAACGAACAATTATGCAAACAGAATGATGAACAGAACAACCCCATTGCAGACGATGACATAAGGTGCGAATGGTAACTGAGTGTACGCTTAGAAAAGATATTCATGATGCTGAAGATTTCCCTAGTCGAGTTTATAAGGCTAGAAATAATTTGAGACCGTTTCTGTATAGCGAGATTGCCAAGGGCAATCGTGCTCTCTTTCGATATGACAAGAGTCACGGTCAAGGTCCGTATATATACATGATGAAAAGTGTATGCATATTAAAGTACTATCGTGCAATACTCAAGGTCTTTTAAAATACGAGTGTAATAATGAATTCTTAAATTTCTTAAAATCGTTTAGTATTTGTGCTATAAAGTTCTCCGGCCATGTTTTCCTTCATGAACATGTTTATGTTTATTTAAATCGACATCAATACACAACAATAGATATTTACAATTCTCGCATTGCAATATCGGTGAAAAGCGAGAATAAGATTTTATTTGATGACGTAGAAAACTTTTAACAGGTAAATTAATCCACAGGTAAATGTATTTATCAACTATCTGGCAATAGTTTTGCAACTATCTGGCAATAGTTGTGCAGCTATACAATTCAGATTTAACTCATTTCCCCGTGCAGTCACGCAGTGGTAATAGTAGTACCTACGTCATGCAAGTAATACTTCTTTTAACATATAACTTTGTAGCGGTTTTCAATACATGTTTCTCTCCGAGACTATCAAGAAATGTTCATATGATGTTTAAGAGTTAAATTTGTTAATTAATAATACTACAAAAAGGGTGGCCATTCATCTTTAAATGAAACATGGTCGAGAAGTGAAGATGAATTCAAAGATTTTCCTAACAGTGATCATTGTTTTAATTCGATAAGAAAAAAGGAGATCAAACAAAGGGCGTTTTTGAGGTGGCGTCAGTGTTTTTGTTAAATCAAACCTTATAGAAAATGGTATGATTGAACGTATATTTGACAAATTACTTCTTCATTGTGTATTTCTAAGAATTAATGGAAAATGCTAAATATTGATAATAGTATTATAGTGTGTTTTGTTTATATATCGCCTGAAAGGTCATCTATGTATGATGCAAATGGTGAATCTAATGGTCTGGAACTGTTTGAAGAAAATTTATTGGAAGCTATAGCAGAATTGTCAGATGACGAGCTTATTTTAGTTGGTGATTTTAATGCAAGATGTGGTTTATTGCAAGATAAAGTTGAGGATGGTACGGTTGATTAAATTTTCCATGATGAAAATGTGTTATATGAAAACGATTTGTTCATGATGTATAGGAATTGATAATGCATTTGGCATCTCTCTCATTGAGTTGTGTAAATATTTCGGTATACATATGCTTAACGGTAATTTTACAACCACTGCAAATGATGGTCACAGTCTAGTAGATTATGTTTATGCATCTTCAAATGTATTTCCATATTTCTCAGATTTTGATATTGGTGATAGAAGTGGATCTGATCATTTTCAATAATCCCTTGGAAACAAACTACCGAAAACAATAACACCAACAATGAAAATGAAACCTCACCTTTCTTCAAACGATTCAAATGGAAAGATAATAATAAGGACGATTTTGTTAATACATTTAGAAATATTGTTATATATATGAAATATGACATTTTAAATATTATACCTAATGATATTGAACTTGCTGTAAATAATATTGTTGAAATGTTTCATAAGGCAATTGTTTTAATTGTATTAAACCAGGCACTGTAATCAACAGGCTAACCCAACCAGTGTGGTGGGATGCTACATGTGATAACTTGAAACAAAAAAAATATAGAAGTCTGCGAATTTATAGATCAGATAGAACTCGGGAAAATTTAGATCTTCATAAAAATTGTAAAAACAGATTTAAATACACATGCATACAAAAACAAAACTAACGTCATGCGAAGTACAGACAAGAGCTCATTGAATCGAGAACGAACACGATTTTATTTTGGAAGACCGTGAAAAAAATCAGGTTTAAAGAAACACAATCAACAACAGTTAAGATAATAGATGATATATATATCGACCCATTCTCAACAGCAGAACTGAATTAAAGTGTGGATGCTTTAAAAGTAGCTAAATCTACAGGACCTAGAGGTTTATAAACAAAAATAATAAAATGTACTTTAAAGGGAATATAGAGACACAGCCAAACAAGCTCTATTATTAAGAGTTCTGAAAAACTTGGAAAAAGGTGAAAGAATTATCAAAATTGGATGATAAACAAAAACGATGTGACATTTAAAGGTTGTTCTAAAATGAATATGAGAGCCGCCATTTTCAGAACTATGACATAATAGTTCCATATTACCATATATGGAATATTGATAAATATCATTTAAAACGAAGAAAATCATTGCAAATGAATGCATTTTTTTATTGGTCATATAAATCATTATTGCCATTAAGTATTACATATTTTTAATTCAGTTGCTGTCATTTTTCCCTTTAAATCAGTAACTTTTCATATTTGTAAATATTCAATATATGGTCATTTAGAACCGTGATGTCATAGCTTTCAAAATGGCCGCTTAGATATCCATTTCAATAGAAACGGGTACTTTTCCGTCCGTTTGCGGACGGAGCATTTTATATCCATTTCACAAATCATGATAGAAAAGCGATGTCTAATCTCATTAATCGATACCTAACATAAAGTTCTAACTGGTATGATGTTCCATAGATTAATATGTTGGAAAGAAATTTATAATAACATTGATGAGGCACAATCAGGGTTCAGGCTATTCTACAACTGATAGTTTATTTACCCTTCAGGCCATTATTCAGAAGTATATAAGTAAAAAAGGTGATTCTATTGTTTGTTTGTGGACTTTTCAAAGGTATTTGATAAGAAAAATCATACCGAACTGTTCAATAGCCTTATAAGAAAGGGAGTAGGTGGAACATTTCTAAAACTATGCAATTTATATCATATATTAACCTTTTCATAAACGACTTAATAGATGAACTTAAACGTTCTTGCGATAATGTTATTTATGTATCTGATGAAGTTGATGATATATTGCCTTTCTTTATGCTGACGACATGGCCAACTGCGCAGATGTGTATTGCTCCATACTCAGCTTATGTCATGCCCAAGGCCATGTGTGTATTGACTAATTGACATATTGGTCAAGTGTGTATTTATATTTCGAGAGTAGCACAGTCTAGAAAAATGTAAGAACATATTATACTGAAAGTGTCATGCAAAAATATTCAAGATTATTTGAGTTCTAATTTTTATCTTTTTAAATGCAATCTCAATGGGATTACACACAAAAGGGGACATAATCCTTCAGAACCACGAGCTATATCAATGGCAAGACTGTATTATTAAAGAATAAAAACGAAACACCTGACATTTTATTAAAAAAGAAAAAGAAGCATATCCGTCTAGTCTGAAAGTCAGTACATACCTTTATTTTAAAGTATTTGTTAATTTTATGATACAAACGTTTGTCATTCCGGAACAATCCACATGCATGTATGTAACGATCAGCTATCTATCATGTTAGAACATACTGAAGCGGGATCGCTTGGAAGAAACAAAAACAAACAAGAAAATAAAGCAGTAGACTGTTTTATGGAATGTTCTACGGATAAACAAACATTGCGTTACGTGGTCCAGCCTTAATTCTATTAAGCGATTAGAAACGTTTTAAAGAATATGACAGTGGGCCTTTGGAAATGGTCGAACACGATAAATACGAAATATTGCAGTCTCAGTGTGATTGAGAATGTTGGCGGCAGAATTTGCCGAAACTATGAAGTTCGGCGGATGTGCACTTTGCGGTTGAAGTGTTTCTGGAATGTGCCTTCTTGTTGGCGCCATATATGTTTGGCTGGTCCCAAAACAAACACAAAAGTAATCAGTTCTTTTTAAGATGCACTACAAATTGTGGTTGTTTGCGTCAAATACGTATCTATATATTTATTTCGATAATCATTGATTTGTAATTTTTGAATATTAAATATTTGCAGTTTATTATCTTTTAACATGTTGAAAAACATGCTTTTCTAAATATATACTGAAAGGAAAAAGAAACGCGACACGGGAATTTCCGCTATATATTGTAAATACTGAAAACTTAATTCCATATATATTCCAAGGAAATCCCATGATGATTTGTGAAAAAAGAAAGAATTGCAGTTAGTTAGAGAAAGGACACAACTGTGATGTTGTAGGCGTTTTAATCACATTACACGTTGTAACAAGAAATTCATAAATGTTGAAGTTCCTCTTTGAAAACTTGAGCCAGTTCATTAATGTATTTAACGTAAAGAATTTGCAAAATTGTGCATCTCATTCTTGAGCCAAACGCATTCATAGTCAATAATGAAACTTTGCAGGAATACTATTTGCTGTGTTACCTGTTGTTTTAGTCCTTTTTTCCGAAAGGAAATATCTTACGTAGCCATGTACCATTCGATTATCAGCAGCATATATCTGTTTCCTTTTAGTATATATATACATTTTATAAATAATAATATAAGTTTGTATTACCCATATGGTATATGCTTGAAAGCTTGAAGTGAGAATATTGGAATGGCACAGTCCCGATAACGACTGAAAAAAGGATTTGATCGTTAACTAGCTTTGATAAACCTGATACTAATATCTGTATACAAGTGACACACATTATGTTTACTCCCTGCTGATAGTTATAATACTGTATCTTATCTTTTTTTAATCCTGTTCAATCATGAAACAAGACACCTCAATTAATTATAATTACAACAAGATCTGCAAGCCTTTCCATATGACTGGGTGTTGCATTAATAATTCACACTCGAAATGTATGTGATAAACCTTGTATGTTATAGTATTGGTATTGTTTAGTATGAAATGAGACGTCTCACATTAATACTACAATCTGGTTATTTCTATACATAACAATATTCCCAGAACGCCTACAAGTTCACCTCCTCGTTGTGTTGGACAAATGTATTGCTCACATCTGTCCATTGTTTTCTCATGAAGGTTATCGAAATGGCGTATCTAATGGAGGACTTGATTAGTGCGGCCCATAACATATATAGTCAGGTCGTTTGTTTGAATTATACACCTGGTAAACATTCGCTCCTCAACCAAAAGGAGAACAATGAAAATTGAGCGAAAGCCACTTCCGAGAAGGAGCGAAAGCGATTTTTCATCAACAAACGTGAGTATGATCTACTTTTATTTATTTTAACAAGAACAACAGAGGTTTGTTTCACAAATAGAGGAATGTGTTTCCGTGTAGGCATATTTATACTTCATGTAGAATACAATTTCGCCTTTTAAAAGTGTAAATTAAAGCGGCTAGAACTTTTCTCCTGTCGATAGAACAGATGTTTTTTTTTAGATTTTATTACCTTTTCTTTACCCAAAACGCATTTAGCAGTGGATTAGGTGTCACTGTATGTGCTTGCGGCACCAACTTACTTTGGAAATGAGCTCCTTTACATCGTTCAAAGTTAGGTTATTTATGTTTGATGATCTAATAAACGATACATTTCTGACACATACATGTCTCCGATATTCATTTCAGCTCCAGTTTTGCATCAAACCTGAACAAAGTTGATCATAGTTAATACTGATTTTTGTTTTCCTAATATATGTACATTTTTTTGAGATGCATTTTAAGATTGGGTTGAATAGTTAGGTAGAATTGTCAGTGACAAAATTGCCGCTGGGGAATGGGGGGAGGGGGGCAATTGTCAGTGACAAAATTGCCGCTGGGGAGTGGCGAGGGGGGAGGGGTTAAGGACTACATGCTAAATAACATGTTATTTACTCTTTGTTCAACTTGAAATCAAGGTCAGTGCACCCATATTGCATTACAACAGTACGATTTCGCCAAACAATAGTAATATTGTAATATTGATGTATTCTGCAGAGATATTGATAATCCGCAACATCGCCATCTACATTTCAATTTTACGATTCGAGTGGAGCCGACTTTTATACCTACTTTTCCCAGTCATTGCATAAGTAAACATCATATAAATAAACCAGCCACCTATACGTGCACACATAGTATGTATGTAACCTTCAACATGTAACAGAGAAACATGCTTATATGCGAGTAATTTATGCATTACAGTGAAAACTGACTAAACTCACTTCTGTTCTAAAACATAGCAGTTAGTGAACAGTGAATATACGTGTATTCGTTGATCGCGTATATGCAAATGGAGTTCTTTTTAAAGGGAAACACCTGCATAACAGATACGCAGGGGGAAACAATGTATTTGAACGGTTTCAAACCTAAATCGAAAGTTGAAATAAGAATAAGGATTTTCAGCATATGATAACCTTTATCATTGTTTATCTGCCGAGAAAAGTCAGCTAGTCAGACAGGTTAATCAGTACGGGAGCAGCCTTGATATTTTCCTACATCTTTCAAATATCGCAACCACGCTTGACAACGAAAAGTAGTACGTCATATTTCGGCAACGTCAAAAAAAAAACATGTCCGCCATTTTGAATTTTTTAAAACGCATAATTTGGAAAATTGTGACAATTTTTGATCATGAAATTTCATTTCCCCTTTAGGTTTCGTGATTTTCGGCTGTACCGACTTTTTTTTTAGAAGCTCTACTGCGTGATAAATGCAGACCCGCCTTGTAAAATGTCGAAGCGAGGGGCGATAACTCTAAAAGATTTCATTTTTAGAATACGATTAAAATGACAACAACCGTGTGTTTTTTGTTAAATAAAGTACGAGGAGATACTTGAATTGTTGTTTTAGCTCACACATTACATGAATTTTGCTGCATATCACGAAAAGCATGTTATTTCTTTATCAAAAGTACACGAAAATACGAATTGTTTGATTTAACTGTAATTTTGACTCGACTGACCTCGCAAGAACTGCAGGCGCGTATTCGATGGAGCGGGTAGTATTGGGCACCCTCTCATATGTGGAAAGTTTACGTAACAATCGCTACTGTTCAAGATGGGAGTTGGGATGGAGAGAAGGAGGGGGAGGGCATCTGAGCTCAGATTTAAAAGGATGCGCCCCATCCCCATCCCACCCCAACTAAAATCATGAATTCTGTTTTTGAAAGCTCTTCCAAGCATACATTCTTAAACATATTCAGATAATATATTTGCTGTGTTTTTGACTAGACTGTCCAGTGTCTAATTGTCATCCGCAACTTGGCGCAGTCAGTAGCACAGCGGATTTGTAACAGGAGGTGGTGCCACTGAGTTTTGTCGGTGTGTTCTTGGGCAAGTCACATTCCCTTAGCCTCGTCATTCGGATGGGGACGTAAACAGGGTGGTCCCGCGTATAGGTCTATCATCCGAGCATGTTAAAGAACCATAGGAATCTGTTCGATAATAAGAGTAGGGCACGGTTCCCGGATTCCTATGTATCCTTCCCCTCTCTCTGGGGCGGCTCTAAATAACCTGTACTGTGTTGATGAGCCGTTAAATATTCAATTCATCCGCAACTGCACTCAGCACTGTCATATGTACTATAGCTGTCCCATGCTAGTATCATGAATCAACCGTGGAATATATCACCCACACATAAAAGGGTTTGAGGGCCCCATCTTACTTGTATTAGTTTAAATATAGACCATTTGTCGATTGAAACCTAAGATGAATTTTTTATCAGACAGAAACACTGTCGTAATACTTATACTGATAGCATCGAAGGAAAATAAAGAAGGCCATTTTTTTTACTTTATATTTTTTAAGTTGAATTGTGTTTTATGTCATTATAGCACATTTTAGGCCATATTTCCTGGGTAGAACCAGTACTGTGTACTTACTGCTATCTGTAAGAATCGACACTTTCTCACCTACAAGTTAAGCTCCCAGTGGGAATTGAACCCGCAGCGGTGAGAGGTGAAGATGAGAATGTATACAAATATAAAAAGGCAACCGAACATCTCCATAACTCAATATGTCCATGGGACTTGAATGAACGCACTGAAAACAATCTGTGGAAAATTGCACTATGCAAGAATATATATTCATAAATAAATTTTATTTTGATGCAAAATCGATATGCTCCTCTAGACATCTGTCATCATAGATAAAGATCATGTAAAGTTTCGAAAAGATTGGTTAAAAACTGTAGAAGGATATAGACGCACAGATAACTAACACCATATGCCGCCTCACCATTCAATGGTAAACAATAAACATTTAAGGTACATATTAAGGCCTTAAATATTATCTTTCATGACTAAGTAAAATATGTAACAAGTCAGATATCAAAATGAATTATTTATTTGATTTAAAACATTTTATTTCAAATATTTACATCAAAACATCCCAAATATAAAGGGTATTACATAACAAATTAAATTGCATCATACAATAATTGTTTTTATTTATTAAAGGGACACACAGCATTTATCAAGTTTTTATCAAGCATTAAAATGTGCACCTCTATTGATTAATCAATAATTTATTTTCACTTTACACCCGCTTGCATATATTTAAATTATAAGTTATAACATTTTGGAGTTTAAAAAAAGAAGATTGCTGCATGTCCCTTTAATATGCCCACCTCTCAGCCGGTATTGTTTATATGGTGCAAGTCATTTTGAACATATTTGGGGTTATATATATATACATGTATCTGTTTGTTATTTTTTTGGTGAGGAAGACCACTCACTTTTCTTCTGGGTATAACCGGTAATATACACCTCCTGCCATCTGTTATTCCACAAACTTTTATATAATCCAATAAAATTCAGAAAACATTTTAATCCAATAAATAAATTGGGCACGGCCGGTCAGATTAACAGAAACACATTTATATTTTCATATTAGCCCTTATTTTGAGCCACTCCAGTGAACTGTCCAGTTAATGTCGCCAACGATCCACCTTGTGTCAAGTCGGATATGCATGTTGATATGATATTGTGCTGGCTGAACTGGTGATCCTCTTACTAGACATATTTTTCTTGAAGTTGTTGCTAGTACTGTCCGTAGGAGGTATTGCTGATTCATGATTCATAAAAAAAAATATTGTACACCATCTTGTTATTATATACTATTCTTGTTCGCTTAAGTATTTCTGATTCTGTTGTTAATGTTGTAAAAAGTTATATGTGACTACTTGTTTCAATAAAATCCTCCCATATATATTTGGACTTTACTAACTATTTTCAGCTAACTCCCAGCATCTCAGGACTCCAGGCTCTGAAAATAAAAATGACATACATGATATTTTGTTTCAACTTAAATAGGTAACAAGTTGTAGAATTGAAATATGTAAATGAATAGTGATTATAGAACTTTTTTTACATGTACGTTAATTTAAAAAGAATCGTTTTCTGCTAAATCAACACATTTATTACCGGTATACCTGATTTAGAACCGCCCCAAATGACACATAGGAATTCGAGAACCTGTCTTACTCTTACTAATGTATATATTAATAATTTCTATGGTTGTTTATCGTGCTTGGAGGATAGACTCCCCAGTTTCAATCCCAATCAAACAAAAGAGGCTGAGGAACAAACAAGGCTGAGGGAAGATGTATTGCGCCAAAACACAGAAACTCAGTGGTGCATGTGTGACTTGAACCGGAAGCTCCAGATTGCTATCGTCCACCATGCTATTGCTGGGCCATGCCAGCACATTATGTTAAGTCGGGGTCTTGGTCAAAATTAATATTTTAGATGTAATACAGGGACCTTTTTATTTTGTTTGTTTAATTTTACATACTAGTATGTACTAAGCACAATATGACCTATTTATGTGTCGATGTGCTGTAAAACACCATTTTTAATTTTAGTATAAAAAGTCTGAGACTAAGTGCAGGACTGGTGCACAATGCCACATATTTTGCAAAGAACATACATTGATAAATTCATAGATTTTTTGAAGCTGCGCTTACCTACATACTGGCTTATACAAGGTTCTTGATGTAGTTATACTGTGAGACTGGGGACCTTGACTTGAATCTGGCTGTGGTAATACTGCACACTGCCTCCAGCTAACTTAGCAGACCTGAAAAAAACAAGTCATATATGATATTGTTTCATTTGTTTTTAATATTAATAACTCTGTCCAACTTTCTCAATGCTAACAATGTCAGCATTCCATAACATTTTACTTAAAACACAAATGGAATTGAAAGTGGTGCTTTCCAGAAGATGATACTGTCCAAAATGTAAGTCACAGGTGGCATTCATGAACAAATAGTAGATTTTCAAGGCTTACATTTTCATCAATTATTCATCACTCATGTGTTCTAAAAAAATATCGGAATTAAGTTAATATATGAACCACCACCGTTTTACATGTTTCAACGTTAAACACTTGTCATACAGAAATTAAAAGTGTATTTACTTACATAGGCTACAGTGCAGACAATGCCATGACCCATTTCAGGCATTTGCTGGTGTGTTCCACTTTTCAATTTTAATTCTCTACATTGTCTACTGTAATAGATATATTTGTTTGTAGTTTGTAAATTACGCACTCATGCCAAACTTGGAATTGTATACGATCGTGATTGTAACACTGTTTTAATTCTACTCCT
Organism: Cyrtodaria siliqua; assembly: GCA_037043455.1. Lineage (NCBI taxonomy): Eukaryota > Metazoa > Mollusca > Bivalvia > Adapedonta > Hiatellidae > Cyrtodaria > Cyrtodaria siliqua. Next base: position 47,002 of record JAWPHD010006718.1, on the reverse strand, counting down.
GTGCAAATAAATTGAAATAATCCATCGGTCTATCGGGCCGTATACGATCTATTTGTGTATACACGGATCAGCATTATTTGACCTTTGAATGTGTGTGAGCTATTTTTAGCACATTCCTTAGCTATTTATAACCGTTCAGTTCAATTCACAATATTTAGTTTCTGTGACTGTGTGACATTACATGATGTTAATTTGTCCAGGGAGAAGTGGGTTTGTGGCGTGCGACTAACTGGCCCTGGGCTGGGTGTTTTTCTGTGTCGCCGCCATTTTGAATAGCCTGTGAAAGAGTGAAATGCAGGTACCAACTTTCAAAACGGGCACGCACAATGTATATTCACGAAAAAATAAGAAATTTTCAAAAAAGGGAGATCAGGTAATGATCTTCGACTCCTGTCAATTTCAACAATATTTAAGAATATACAATTTTTGTACCCGTTTTGAAACATTGGCAATTTCGAAGAAAACAAAAACTAGTTTTTTTCGATCTTCGCATTTGTACCGCGATTTCCGACTATGATATCTCAATAAAACCTGTCAACACGATTGTTTTTTAAATCTCCGACATAATAACTGACTTCTGATATGATTTGTTTTCTTTGCCATCTAGTATAAGCTTTAAACTAGTGTTTCTAAAAAGAGTACTATAAAATCCGCGCATCTGCACGTGCTTGCAAAATGGGAACTACGTTGACTCCAACACCAATTATTTATGTTTGAGTTATGCGGTCCAAGCACGTGAAATGACTTCTCTGCTCCCGTACTGAATAGCGTAACTTTTGAAGATCTGAAGGAGCTCATATCCAAAGAAAGTTTGTGCCGCATATACGTATACAATGACACCTAATCCACTGCTAATTGCGTTTTGGGTGAAGAAAAGGTAATACAATCTACATTAAGCATCTGTTCATGACGCAACTGCGTTCGATTCGACATTGTCAAAGTATGTTGCTTGTGGAATTAAACAGGCGTCCGCTCTACCTCCTTGACGTTCGCTCTACCCCCAGCTCGTTCGCTCCCCTACCACACATTACTCAGATTAAAACTCCAACATTCAAATTTAAGGCATAAGCAATTTATGGGCGGTATTCGAGTGATATTCACCATCGGAATACTTCGTGAAATGCAAATAAGTTCCAAAAACGAGTTAAACGTGTGATCCGCGTAGAAACCTGCACCAAGTATCGACAGGAGAAAAGTTATAGCCGCTAAAATTTACACTTTTAAATGGCGAAATTATATTCTACATGGAGTATAAATATGCCTACACGGAAACACATTCCCCGAATTTTGAAAAATCTCTGTTGTTCTGGTTAAAAGAATTAAAAGTAGCTCATACTCACGTTTGTTGATGAAAACAGTGTTTTCGTTCCTTCTCGAAAGTGGCTTTCGCTCCTTCTCGGAAGTGACTTTAGCTCAATTTTTATTGTTCTCCTTTTGGTTGTGGAGCTAATGTTTACCAGGCGTGAATTATACAGAGGGATTATTACACTAGCTAGTTGATTCTTTATGTTGTCAATTAAGTTAGAGACATTCTTCGCTGGTGGATACTTCGATGTCTTATGTTTGCAAAATCGTGTGTGCTGTTTAATAAGGAAAACAACATGTACAGTTTGAAGATATTAGTTTATTGTTAAAGTTTTTTCCCTTTCATATAATCTAAACAGAAATAGCGAATGCTTTTGGTATCGAAACTTGCACCCCTTATATTAATTTAATGTCCCCGTGTGGTTGCCGAGGTAGAATACAACCCCAGCAAATCCCGCTAGAGGCAGAGGGATATGACCCTCCCCCTCCCACCACCCTCCTTCATGTTCATTCCTGTTAGACGCGTTATTACCGTCAATTAATATAACAGTTTACAAACAAAGGAATACGTTGTATGGCCGCAACCTAAGATAGGCTTAAATATCAGCTTTGTCATAATATAATCAGTATTTTATCATCTCACGAATGTTTAAAGAAAGATTAGTAAATGAATTCTTCACAACGTACATTGGAACATATGTAGCGAAGTAAATCACTTGCACTTGATACGGCTGGAAACAATACATGTTTAAACAAAACGATTGGCGACTTGAATATAACGTCATTGTATGAATGGAGCAAATAATACTGAATTGATTCACCGAGTCTCTTCTACTGGGTTTCTTATATATTGGCACTGCCTCACCAATTTTCGTAACTGGTTAATATTGTTCGGAAGCTTATGGAGCCTTAATTGCAGCATAATTATAACATGATGTATGTATCTTAGTCTCTATCACCCAGCCGCATGCCCACCTTTTCTGAGCGAACGGAGTAAGTGACGCAGATTGCGTACGTCTGGGTGACAGAGACTCGATGTATCTTCTCTGGTGAGGTTGCAGTTCCCCGCGCGAAAATGTTCTCTTCTTGATTGATCAGAGCATTGTCAGATAAGTTTAACACTTGAGCTTTTTTAATCATTTAATCAGTATTTGTTATCATCTCACAAATGTTTAAAGAAAGGTTAGTAAAATATTTCTTGACAATTTACATTGGAACTTATGTAGCAATATAAATCACTTGGTTAGGCTGGAAACAGTGCATGTTTAAAGAAAATCAGATTGGGGACGTAGGATATAAAATTATTGCAATAAATGGAGCAAATAATACTTATCAACCGAAACCTGTTTCGCGGTACTTATTCACGGTTCGATTACAATTGGTGTCAGACAGGCGAAATTCAGCCTATTTAACACAGTGCAAAATAAGCTATTTTTAGAGATCAGTCACTAGTTCCACAACATTCGTTCACTTAAATACACTTTAATTCTGTGAATTTCACACATTTGGCTCGCAAACGGTCCCATATCTGGAAAAAACACCATTCAGTCATTTCGCATCATTCATTCACAATATGCGTATTTTGAAATAAACGCATGCCTCATCCACATCTCTACCTACCCTCTGTACTCATACTCTCCAAAGATATAGTCTTTGTAGAAAAACGCAGAAAAATATTTACTATTCATTACAATAGACATAACACTTTAACATCCGGTTAGATTTAAATATGAAATAAAACCAATCTTGGGAAAAACACACGCAAATTCGAAACCTTGGATTTTTAAATGAACTATTTTAGCAACGTACGACCCGGAAGCATTTTCTGAATTGTCGCCCCACAATTTTGCGTAACTTGTAAATATTGTTCGGAAGCTTCGGAAGTCAACCTCATTCCATCCTATACATTTAACATAAAATCATGATTGTTAATTGAATACGTATATCTGAAATTTAAACAGTTTTACTTAACATTTTAAATGTAAAATGACTACCCGTCGGGCGCAGGGTAAGGGGCGCCAAATGTCAAATACACTAAACATTGTTCCATATTTTTTTCACGCACTTGGTTTATATCAGTACTCGGCTATGAAAGATAAACAACATATCAAACGATTTTATTTTTTTTAATCTCAGACGTCTGCCCATGGGTGTGTGGCAAACGGTGGCATTGAGTTTGTGTGCTGTGGTTTCTATAAGACCATTCTGTCCATTTTTATGTTGGTGTTCGTCATGTTCCTTCATATTACTTTGTTTTTAAACTCCATTTGCACTTCCCAAACAAAATTAGGTTTTTATAAAAATAGATAATATTAATATCTATATTAACTGTTAAGACATTTAGAGCCTCGATTATAAAACAAGACGCAAATTCTTTGCTATCACTGTTGATACCCCTGCCAATTATGGTGCAATGGGCTGGATGTATCAGGACAGACAGATTAAAGGCTTTGTTTCAAGCATATCTATCAATATGTTTAAGTCTACCAGTTTTGTTCACATCTGAAGAAAATGCGTTAGTATATTTACCAATATGTAAAAGTCTGCCATTAATGTGTCCACTGAGATCAGTAATTCATTTAACGCAGACGCTTTATTTATTGGGCCTAATCAGTTACGGTTCTTTATAAATTACACTTAACACCCTGTCTAGTCTATCTTATATCTATCATATTTAAACTGACACTCTCTGACACTCTCTGCGTATGCTCTGATGCCTCCACTGCTGTGGGTAGTTGATCATTAACACGTATATATTCACTTTCTTAGCTACTTCTTTATATGTCGTCTTTTAAAACTGCCGACGTTTCATACAATTATGAATATCACTTCTTTTCCTGTGATGTTTAGTATTCTAAAATGAAGATATAATGCTGTCTTGTTTGTTAGAGAATATAGCTTGGCAGGGATTTCTGTATTTACACTATCCCGTTTTAGAAGGATGACAACAGGTCAAGAGCGAGGTTTGGTGCACCATAGAACCGGTTTAACCACCCCTCACCCCCAGCGTCCGTTATGCCACTGACCGTTTCAAGGCGGTAGCCATATTGTCAAAACGTTTATGTTTGCGATGTCGCATGCTTTGTTTCTTATTAACAATGGAATTGTTGTTTGTTTTAATGCGTATTTTTGGTTGACTATTTCTGCGAAAACTAAATTTCCTGTTCGACTTTTATACTTACTTGTACGACTATTAAATCAGGTGTTTCTTTAAAAATAAACCCGCCAAATAACGAGAAATACGCTACAAAATAAACGTTTATCAAAACTCTATCCATGTGTTCAGGTCGTATAATAATGTATGTATGCCGATAGTTTTTCATGGGTTCTTAAAATACCCGCGATTGAATATGCGTGCAATGAAAAGCTCCGTTTTGGGGTTTGGCTTGGCTGGTTAAAGTCGTTTATTGTGTCTACAGAGTTTGGATTCTCACAATATGTAAGGTACATATATACCTCGTCATCAATAGGTTTAGAAACGATTTACATATGTTGTAAACTTTGCCTGTTTATAGCGGGATAGCTACGTTTAATACAAGGGGTCTCTTGAGCATGTTTAACTTTACATTATTACCTACAAATTATATATTAGGGATACACACATTAACGTGTTTATGAAACGGCAACCACTGTGTATGCTACTATTGTACTAGTAAAACATAGCTGAGTCTAAATCACTTATTGCTCAGCAAATATGTCTGAAATGATACTAGTAGCATTTGTCTAATATTTCAAAGAATCCTACACAAATACAAATATACATAATTCAAGTAGAATTCGTCAGGCACCCTAAGATAAGTTAAATAGCAATGGAATAATGCGCTGTTCTATTGACACTAATCAGCGAAACAAAGTTGTCTTTGCACCGAAATAGTCAATTCCCACCCATTTAAAAATGGGCACATTTTCAATATTAGTTTGTTAAAATCGCGTAAATCATCGTCTCATTAATAATTAATATGTTATTCGAATATTAAAACATTTTTCAAATGTAATAAAGGTTCAACAAATCATGAAAATGAGATCCCTTGGAAGCAACGAACACAAACAAGAACGAAAAGAAGACTCGGTTGATTTACGTCTGTTCATGAGATATGACTCATTGTCTCAATGCAAAGGTCTATGCAAGAAATGTCGGATAGCATGAGTAAGCTGGAAGATCGATTGAAGATAAGCAAAGACAAATGTGAAGGGTTAGAAGGTCAGTCTCGACGTGAAGATTTAAAAACATTTCGTATCCGTGAAAATGTAAATGAATCATTGGACGACACAGCAGTTAAAGTTCGAAACTTTATTGAGAAAGATTTCGATCTAAATGAAACAGAAATAAAGATTGAAAGAGCTCATCGTTTACCAGGCAGAGAATCACCCAGATCAATTATCGTAAAATTCTCGTTTTATAAAGACAAAGTGCTGCAACAATACAGCTTTAAACGAAGAGAATTAAACGAACAATTACGCAGCCAGAATGATGAACAGAACAACCCCATTGCAGACGATGACATAAGTTGCGAAATTGTAACTGAGTGTACGCTTAGAAAAGATATTCATGTTGCTGAAGATTTCCCTAGTCGAGTTTCTAAGGCTAGAAATGATTTGAGACCGTTTCTGTCTAGAGAGATTGCCAAGGGCAATTGTGCTTTCTTTCGATATGATAAGAGTCACTCACAGTTAAGGTCCGTATATATACAAAGAGTATACATATGATGAAAAGTGTATGCATATTAATGTACTATCGTGCAATATGCAAGGTCTTTTAAAATACGAGTGTAATAATGAATTCTTAAATTTCTTAAAATCGTTTAGTGTTTGTGCTATAAAGTTCTCCGTCCCTGTTTTGCTTCATGAGCATGTTTATGTTTATTGAAATCGAAATCAATACACAACAATAGATATTTACAATTCTCGCATTGCAATATCTGTGAAAAGCGAGAATAAGATTTTATTTGATGACATAAAAAACGTTGAACAGGTAAATAAATCAACAGGTAAATGTATATATCAAATATCTGGCAATAGTTGTGCAACTTTCTGGCAATAGTTGTGCATCTATACCATTCAGATTTAACTCATTTTCCCGTGCTGTCACGCAGTGGTAAACGTAGTATCTACGTCATGCAAATAATACTTATTTTTTACATACAACTTAGTAGCGGTTTGTAATACATGTTTCTCTCCGAGACTATCAAGAAATGTTCATATGATGTTCAAGAGTTAAATTTGTTAATAAATAATACTACAAAAAGGGTGGCCATTCATCTTTAAATAAAACATGGTCGAAAAGAGAAGATGAATTCAAAGATTTTCTCATTGTTTTAATTTGATAAGAAACAAAATACCATGTGGACCTGTAAACAAATTTAACAAGTGTTGTTGATATTTATAATTTGATGACAATTATACAAAATTACTGGGAGGAAAACTGCCCTATATATAAGATGGACATTCTTGAAAAAAGAGTATGAACGTTTTTCACATTGTATCAATAAAAAGTAGCTTTCTGAGCACATAGTTTATTAGTTCAATTTGAATTATAAAGAAATACATCATTTGCTGAATGGGTTTGTTAACTGTTTATATTTGACAGTTGATAAATGTATCGCGATACGTATCGTATCGTGAGCCCTTTGTCGCGATACGTATCGTGTCGTGAGCTAGGCGTGTCGTGAGCTAGGCGTATCGTTACAGCCCTCCCTGGCCGCGATAAGCTAAATTGATTCAGATTGTGTCCAGTATCAGTAGAAAGAAAGAACCCTGCCCTTCTCACACACCTGACAATTTCTGGTTGACGTTGTTAGTTTGTGTCAGTTGTGGGTGGGTTTAATTTTCCTAATACGGAACGGAACAGCACACGATATTTCGAAAGACAAACATTGAAGAAAAATATGTCTGTCGAAACATGGAGTATTATGCAAATTACATAGATTGACGAGGTATTCTTTTCTTTGGTGAGTTTTATGCCTGCATTGTAGTTAAGGTTTAGTCTATTGAAATACGGAAGTTATTTATGCAGGCATTTCTTGATATCTTCAGAAACCTCTATCGACAGGGTCAAGTTTTCAGTTGGTAAGGGGCCCATTACAGGTTTTCATTTGGGAAGGGACCTATTACAGGCCTATAGATGTTACATGTAAGATAAAAAAAAGCCCGTGTAATACACCGTTTCACTAAACTAAACACAGACTATTAATCCATGCCATAAATTACTATTTGAAAAAAAGGTTTAAACCGGATCTTAACTTTTTACTTTATCTACCACAGCCTGATAAAGCAAAATGTATTAGGGCCAACGAAGGGCTTAGGTTCAGCTTCTTTAAATACATAGAGTATGTTACTTTTGAGTTGTCGAAACCTTTCAATAACAATAACTGATAATTTTATTGGACCTAGTTTAGTGTATATGTACATCTGTACGAGTATTATGAAGGTTTAACTTGTGTTTGGATTTACACATATTATTCCTCCAAATCTCCTCCAGTCCCATAAAAAAGTTGGTTAACATTTGTATCAACACTTGTATCTCAGAAACTGCTTACATAATAGATTTAAACTTCAAAGGTGTCTGTGGCATCTAGAGCTCTAGATAAGCTGCGTATGTGCGTAATATATACAAATAAATGAGCAAACGATTTTGTTCTATGCATATTAAAAACGTAAAAAAATAACTATAAGAAAATCACAATATATTTATTTCAATGCGTAGCGAAATCTAAATATACTGAAGCGAAAAAGAAACGCAACTTAGGAATTTCCTCTATATATTGTATATACTGCACACTTAATTCCAAAAATATTCCAGAGAAATCCCAAGATGTTTGGTAAAAAAAAAGTTGCAGTTAGTTAGAGAAAGGAAACAACTTTTGTGATGTTGTAGACATTTTAATCACAGTACACTTTGTAACAAGAAATGCATAAGTGTTGAATTTCCTCTTTGATTTTGTTCTATGCATATTAAAAACGTACAAAATAAATATAAGAACAATTTTAATGCGTAGTGAAACCTAAATATACTGAAGCGAAAAAGAAATGCAACTTAGGAATTTCCTCTATATATTGTATACACTGCACACTTAATTCCACAAAATATTCCAGAGAAATCCCAAGATGTTTGGTTTTGTCACATGCTTGAGCCAAACACGTACTCTGTGAGCCAAACACGTACTCTGTGAAATAATAAAACTTTGAAGGAATGCTATTTGCTGTGTTATGTGTTGTTTTAGTCTTTATTCCGAAAGGAAAGGTCTTCCTTAGTCCTAAAACGTGTTGAAATGATGCATAATTAATAGGTTCTGTCATATAGTCTGTATTTATATCCTAGTAGAAATACGAAAGCATATTTTCAGGTAAAAGCGTTTTCGGGCGGGAAAAAGTATAAACATCAGTCAATCACAACGTGATCAAAATTACGAGTTACCTCTCCATGAAGATGTTTCTTCTGAGTTAATTGTTTCGCTAAATTAAGTTTAAGTGATCAAAGTGTTGCAAAGTAAAAAAACAAAAACACAAACAAAACATACACGTCAGAGTAATTGAAAAAGAAAATGAAGAGTAAACATATTGATAAGAAAAATGATTGGGTTAAAATGTTTAAAGGGACACTAAAGTAAGCAAATATTAAGCATAACCAAATAACGGTCTAAATCTTATTCAGTGAAATGTATGCATGAAAACATGAGCATAGACCCAGATAAGTCGGTAGTAATACATTCGTGAGTTTGATTTTTTTTATTATTTATAAACAATGTCAAATAAAAAGCGAAAAGCGAGTGAGCTTGTCAAAGAATACGAGAATAGAGTTATCCAAAAAAGACTAGAAAAAGGAGCTAGTCGTGATTTATACACAGAAGTATTTAAACCTGTAACTAGTGAAATAACAGAGCAAACAAGGCGGCTGGCTGAACATTTGATTACCCTTCCGGAAATACGTCAACAGTTGGCTCTTCTTCCTGAGGCAATACGTCCGCAATTACTTGCCTTGCCTGATCGTGGAGCTATAGCACCACCACCGCCACCACCGCTACCACCGCCACCACCGCCGCCGCCACCGCCACCACCGCCACCAACGCCACACGCTTTTAAAAAAACAGCTGCCGAGAAAACCGCAGATCGTAAACCATCGTCGACTGGTTACCGAGAGGAACTAGAGCAGGCAATAAAGTCTGGGTCAAAATTAAGAAGTGCTTCAGACAGAGTGCTCATGCCAAAAGCTGCCGAACCCTAGACAGACCTATTTGCAGAAATCAAACAAAAACGTACATCAATTGATCCCGGGGACGAAGAAATAATAAGAGAAATAGAAAAAGAAGAATGAGGAGAAGAACCTGCTGCGAGGCCTAAGGAACCCAAACCGGTGTATGATATTGACTTGGATGCTGGCATGGATAAAGACGTACTTGATAAGTATGGCTTGCCAATGCCAACTAAAATATCAGGTATTACTGACGGGAGTGCTAATTATGATGCATATATTAAAAGGGCTGATAAGATACACAAGGAATTGCTTCCTAAGATAAGAGGCCTAGAAACAAAAATAGACAACCTCAGCGAAAAAAAATTAAAAGAGGGGTGGGAGAAGGCGACAACCAGTGCGACTAAACTTAAATATTCAAAATTACTCGGTGACCCCAATCACCTCAGACAAACTAAAATTCTGCATATGAAAGAACATCAAGATCTGACTGGTGAAACAAATGCACTGGTTTTTTATATGGCAAGGTTGCCTGAGCGAATTCGAGCAGCTAGCGAAACTGCACAAAAGACTGGTAAAGGGATGCAACAAAATAAAAATTCCTACAAAGTTGACAAAGATGGTCGCTATGGAATGTTACAAATTGATTTACCTAAGCTTATTGGTCATCACAAACTTATTGCCAAACAAGGAGAAGCAGTTGTGTTAGACCTAAAAGACGATGATTTTATAGACTTGATAACAAAGCGTTACAACAATGGAAAAACTTATTCAAAACTGTCTCAGAATGCTTTTAAGAAACTAACAGAATTATCTGATTTACCAATTCATAAAGGTTCTTCAAAGTTCAAAAAGATTTGAGGAGGTTGTGTTGATGTTGAATATTACAATAATCCTAATGATTTGATGGATGATCTAGAGTTTGTATGTGGAAGTATCGAATCAGGAAATAATAGTCCGCAACTGATAAATAAAGGTATTAGCATAATCGATGAATTATTAAAAATAGGCGAAATGTCACCAAAAGAACATGAGCAACTATTTTCTAAATATTTTAATTAAATTATTGTCTAACTGTAATTATACATGAAAACCAAAGAAGAAGTAATTGATCACTTGACGCGACTTGTGGTTGCATACAGACGCAGTTATAAATTGTGCGGTATTATAAACACAACATTACATATTACCAGTGGAATAATTGGTTGCGGTGCTGTCCTAGCATTAGTTCCAGCAATTCCTGTTTTCATAGCTGTAGTTGGCGCAGTTCCTCCAATAGTTGCTGTTTTAGCAAGTAAAACAAGAATAGCAGAAAAAAAGACATTGTTAAAAACACATCATAGGAGTTTTAAACAACTTCTATCATATGTCCAAACAACAACAGGACTAGAAAATGACGAGGAGATAATTAGGATTGTATTTAATAAAATATTAGAGATTCAACAGAATGATAACTTTACAGAACCTCTGGAAATGTATATGAAAAGATTCAAGCTAAACGGCCATGGCATTCAGTCGTAATTTGACTTGTTTCCATATCCTATCGTACTTGTCTCTGGTTGATTTTGTTTTAATCGGTTTTGTTTCTTTTTCTATTTTTAATATTTTAAATATTTTCTGAAAAATGTATTCAAATTTAATTGATCTTTTTCGACCTTCTAGCTCATCCAAAATCTTTACAATTTTGTAAAACAAATCTTCAAATCTTTGTCTGTTTTTAGAAGACAAATCATATTCTACCAAGTATTTATCTAAATAATACTTTCTGTGGTAAATAGTTTTCTTTTGGTTGTAAGTGTAACCTGTGATAAGATTATAACCATTGTGAGTGCCACAATTAAGACAAACACGCTCGTTATCGAAAACTTCACAAGTATCGTTACAATTCACACATGCGTATGTACACTTGTAACACAGCTTGGCTCTGGTACACTATTTACAAAGCTTCTTTGTCGTGTAAAATAAGATGCAATCTGTGCACACCCCAGGAGGGTCAATAATATCTCAAACTCTTTCACAATATTTGCAATTCATTATATTATACTATAGCATCATATATTTAAATATAGGCTTAAAAAATATTATCTTATGTAATATTATAATGGAACAAGTAGAAATTGAAATCATCAACTTTAAAAAAGATCAAATAGCATATGCCCAAACGGTTGATTTTGAAGATGCGAGTAAATTAGATGCTGAACTTTTAATTTTTTCAAACTTTCAAGATTTGACAGAAAGAATCATAACAATGACACAACAACTAAAATTATCATGGAAAATAAAAAAAGGAGATATAAACAAACTACGTTCTTTGTGTAAAAAACAAATTTCAGAGGCAACCAGTTACCATCCAACTTTATACAAAGTTTCTTTTATTGTCCACTATGATGTTTTACTTGAACGAGGAATTAAAATTATTATGTATGGATAAATAAAAAAAATAATATAATCTAACCAGGATATAAATATTTTACTTCAAAATAATTAATTAAATAATAGGGGCTTAAAGAAATAATCTCATGTAATATTATATAATGAGTATCCGAGAAATTGAAACATCCCCAAAACAGTATAGCAAGGTTTTTAAAGTAAATATTTTCAGTAATGATCCGCTCAGACAACTACAAAAAACACAATCAAAAGTTGTGAACTTTCTTAAAAAAGAACTAAGAAAAACAGGTGGATTGAAATTAAGAGTTGATATAAACATGATAAAACTTGCTTTAAAAATAAAAGTACCTCATGATAAAGAACATAAAGGAGGTTTTGGTATTATATACAAGACAGCTTACTTTGCCTCAAAGGCTGCAATAATATTAAATAAAAATCAAATATCAGAAGCATTAGACAAAGCACGAGAAGAAATTATAAATAGAATTGGAAATTGGCTTCAGTTGGGAAGTGGTTGGCAAATTGAATCAGTAGATGCACACTATATAAATCGAATAAAGTATAAGCCTTTACGAGGTAGCTCTTATTTGGATTTACCAAAATAACTTGCTAATTCTAAAAAAGGATTAATAAATATAAAAAATGAAAAAGATAATGAGTGCTTTAGATGGTGCCGTTTGGCTTATAAATTCCCTGTCAATAATAAACCACAAAGAATAACAAAGTACAAAAAGCATATTGATGATCTTGATTACAAGGGAATAACATTTCCTGTTACTATCAAACAAATCCCAAAAATAGAAAAACAAAACAACATTTGTTTTAACATATTTGGATATGAAGATAATCAAGTATACCCTTTGTACATATCAAAAAATAAAGCAGAAAAAACATGTGATATGCTTTTGATCACCGAAGAAGAAAAAAATCATTACGTATGGATAAAAAACTTTAACAGTTTGATGTATAATCAAACAGCACACGGGTGTAAAAAATGGTTTTGTAAAACATGCTTGCAGTGCTTTACATTAGAACGTGTGTTAAAAAAGCATGAACCTGATTGTCTTTCACTTAACGGAAAACAAGCAGTAGAGATGCCAAACAAAGATGAAAAAGTTAAGTTTAAAAACTACGACAGACAGCTAATGGTTCCGTTTGTTATATATGCTGATATTGAAGCAGTAACTGAAAGTATTTCTTCAGTATCAAACAATCCTAAAAAATCACACACAGAAGCATATCAAAAACATACTGATTGTGGTTATGGATACAAGGTTGTTTGTTGTTATGATGATCAATATTCAAAACCAGTTGTGACATACAGAGGACCAAATGCTGTTTACAAGTTTCTAGAAAAAATGATAGAAGAAGAAAAATGGTGCAAGAAAACTATGAATACGCATTTTAAGAAAGATTTGGTGATGTCACAGGAAGAAGAAGCTAGATTCCAAAAATCTAAATCATGCCATATTTGTGGTAATGGTTTTTCAATAACTCTTAAAAAAGATGACCCAAGTCGCACAGTAGCATATGAAAACTCCGTTAGAAAAGTTAGAGATCATTGTCATATAACTGGAAAGTACAGAGGAAGCGCTCATGACATACGTAATATTAATTTCAGGTTGACTAGAAAAATACCTGTTGTGTTTCATAACTTGAGAGGATATGACTCTCACTTCATAATGCAACACATCGGAAAGTTTAAACAAAACATAAATGTTTTACCGAATAACATGGAAAAGTACATGGCTTTCATGTTAGGAAAAAGTTTAGTATTTATTGATAGTTTCCAGTTCATGTCCCAATCATTAGATAATCTAGTAAAAACGTTCCATCGTTTCAATACATATCTCAAGAATACAGTGGTAAAAAGTTAGACTTGCTAAAAAGAAAAGGCGTTTATCCTTATGATTACATGAACAGTTTTGAACGTTTCGGGGATACTAAGTTACCTGGCAAAGATAGTTTTTATTCTCAATTAAATGATGAGCAATTTTCAGATGCGGATTATGAACACGCTAAAAAAATATATAAAACATTTAAGATTAAAAATAAGGGAGAATATCATGATCTGTATCTTAAGACTGATGTGCTGCTGCTGACAGATGTTTTTGAAAACTTTAGAAAAATGTGCATTGAGTATTACAAATTAGATCCTTGCCATTACTTCAGTAGTCCTGGGTTAGCCTGGGATGCGTGCCTCAAGATGACTCGTATTCAACTTGACTTAATCACTGATATTGACCAATATTTGTTTGTGGAAAAAGGATTAAGAGGTGGTACGAGTTATATTGCAAATAGATATTCACAGGCTAACAATAAATATATGAAAAACTATGACAATAAAAAAGAAAGCAAGTACATCATATATCTTGATGCCAATAACTTGTACGGGTGGGCCATGTGTCAACCGTTACCTACTGGCAACTTCAAGTGGGTTGATAAGTTTGAAAAAGGAAAATCAAATTACATTGTTGAGTGCGATATCGAGTATCCCGAAAAACTACATGACTCGCATAATGATTATCCTCTCGTCCCAGAAAGTTTAAATATAAAAGATGAGTGGTTGTCAGACTATTGTAAAAATTTAAAACAAAAGTTTAATCTCGGAAATTGTAGTGTTAATAAACTTGTTACGACGTTGAAAAATAAAGAAAAGTATGTCGTGCATTTTAGAAACTTAGAATTGTACAAAACGCTTGGATTAAAGGTGACAAAAATACATCGAATACTACAGTTTGACGAATCAGAGTGGTTAAAGACATACATAGATTTTAATACTACCAAGAGGACAGCTGGTAAAAATGCTTTTGAAAAGGATTTCTTCAAAATGATGAACAATTCAGTTTTTGGTAAAACTATGGAAAACTTGAGAAAAAGAATTAATGTTAAATTGACTCACGACGAGGAGGTTCTCTTAAAATATGCGGCAAGACCTTCATTTATTTCTTGTAAAATGTTTAATGAAAATGTATTTGCTGTAAACAGAATAAAAGAACGATTAGTTTTAAATCGTCCTATTTATGTTGGCATGTGTATTTTAGACTTGTCAAAATATTTGATGTATGATTTCCATTACAACTATATCAAAAACAATTATGATAAAAAAGCTAAGTTATTATTTACTGATACCGATTCCTTGTGTTATGAAATAAAAACAAAAGATGTGTACGCAGACTTTTACAAGGATAAAGAACTGTTTGATAATTGTGATTATGATCCAAAAAGTCAGTTTCATTTTAATGATAATAAAAAAGTTATTGGCAAGATGAAAGATGAAACGTGCGGAATACCCATTGCTGAATTTGTTGGGTTGTGAAGTAAACTATACTCGTATGTGCTGGATAACGAGGTTAACGCAAAGAAATGCAAGGGTGTTAAAAAGGGTGTTGTTAAAAAACAGATAGCACATGATGATTACAAAAAGATTTTGTTTACAGCAACAGAAGCTCATCATGAGATGAAAGTTATTAGATCACAAAAGCATAACATAAGTAGCTTTGCAATAAATAAAAAAAGTTTATCAGCTTATGATGATAAACGGTACATATTAGATAATGGACAAGATACGCTAGCATACAAGTAAAATGATATGCAGAGCGATGATGAAGACTACTGCCCGGTTCCGTCTGACTTTGCTTAACGAGTTTCAAATGCTATTGAAAAACTTCGCCGAAAGTAGATTCGACGAAAGTAGACATAAAATAAAATTGCGCTCTCCTAACGAGTTGCAAATGTAATGTTATTAAAATGGCAAACCGGATTGATTAGTAGTATAGAAACTGGCGGTACGGGGCGGAGTTTTCCAGAGCGGGGTTGCTTGAGAAAACAGTTGAAATATGTTGAGGTGTTGATTTAGGCGTGTCTTACATTTAGATCTTAGTGGTGTAAATGAGAGTCACGCCTGTGTTCCCCTGGCATATTTCATTAGTTGTTCTCATTCCCCGCGAGGGAAAACTGGCCTGGTACCACCAGTTTCTATACTACTAACAGACTCAATAAAAACGAGTCTGCTACTTTTATCTTTTGTTTGTGTTTGTTGTTTCCAAGGGATCCCCTTTCAGTATTTATTGTAGAACAATTGCTAATATATCAGAAAAGTAACTCTCATCAAACAGTCTGTCCTCTAAAATCTAAAAATAAACGTACGTCGAGAACCCACCACCACTGAAGAATATTAAACCTTGATATACTATAACATATAGGCTAAATAGCTTAACAAACAAAGCCAGACACCCATCCATCCGTCCATCCAGCAAACTGCTAAGCCATTCATCCAGTCAGTAGGTCTTACACATAAAAAGTAGATGGAAGTGTAGCACATCATCATCTTAGCCAACCAATAAACTAAAGGGAATTCGCTTGCAACAACCAGCAAGTATGTCACACAATCCAAACATAAGCTTAGCTAAGCAAGCCAATGTACTAAATGACACCACCTGCAAAATCACGTGCAACATCTATTGTTCAATCTTAATATTGCAGAGATAGTCCAAATGACTTACATTAACTAATTAAACTAAACTGTATGTTATAGCCTCTACAAGAGATTAAATGAAATAAACTTTGCTTAATATACTGGATCAAGCTAATATATGAAATTATACTATAGAGGTTTATATTTATAACATGTAAATCACTATTATAAAAATATTGCATCCCAGTGAGGGTGACAGTGGATATTGTCAACCTGAGAAACATAGTGCATACCAAGGCGAAGCTGAGGTCGACATTACTTATCCGAAAGTTGACAATTTACATTGTCGTTCTAACTGGAATGTAAGTTATTTTATAATACCGATTATTTTTATAATTTTTATTTATTTTGGGAAAAATTAATATTTTATATTAAAAACAAGTTTTGATTTAATACTCTTTGGCCAACAAAAACAAAATTCATATCTTAAAACATATTCTACATATTATCATGATTATATTGCCATTTTTCCAAAATGAAAACTTCAAATGTATCCGTATCACGGAGCGCACCGATTCATTTGCGCATAGAGTGTTTGAGCATGTAATAACCCAATGGCTATTTATGCACTTGCTGGGATGTCACAATCACGAAACAGTACTTATTTTTAACCGCTCAGTGTCACGTAATCGGGCTACAGTCGAACATTGTGTAACCGTGAGATATAAATATAGATTATTTAACTGTTGAAAAGAACCACAAGTCTACCATCTCTTGAAGGATTTACCTATAATCGATCACAACAGTTAAATAAGATATTTATTACATTTTTAATCAGATTTTGTAGGATTTTAACCAGAATTATTTGCTTTATTTAGCGTTATCGGCGGATGACGTCGACGCCACCAACACGTTATTGACGTCATAACTCAACGTCGCAGTTAGTTATTTTTGTGTTCTGAGTTAGTTATTAATATTTAGCGATTATGAATATTCTTTCACTGAAAAATCCCAATATTTCACCCATAGAAATGTAATAATAATAATAAGTATTATCAATTCTCGGTACAATACCTTAGAGGATATAGCCTGGCTGGGAATGTCTTTATTTGCACTGTTTGTACCGTTTGATTGGGATGACAATATGGTAAGACGGGGCTTGGTGCACCCAATAATCTGTTTTAAACCTCCTGTGGCATTTTTGCTACTGGCCGTTCCAAGGTGATAGCCCTTTCGTCAACCGTTTGACGTCACACACCTTTCCTATTGTTTATCCTTGTAATTGTGTGTTTTGGTTAAATGTGTGCTTAAATTTTATATTTTATGTTCGACGTTCATATCTTCCTTTACGTTTAATTCAAATACGATATTCGTGTAGATGGGATTAGATGTTTATCAGCAGCGTTACACTTATCAAGGCTGACACAGTTGTTAACATAAACGCAGTAAGGTCATGTCTATTTATGCTATTAAAGTACTGTTCATATATGGTATGTATTGCCTACATTCCTGTGTTTATACAACCTGATGGTCGGGACGAAAAGTCTTGATATCGAGTTTCACGGAGATGATGGTATCTTAGCATAACATACGTATTAACGTTAACTGAACAAGAATAGGTAACTTATGATAAGTACCTTTCTGCAAAGAGTGCCCCTGCAATTGTGACTTCATTCACCAATGATTCGTCATCTACTCAGGTAAATGTTGTTGTTTTTTCATACTATAATGCGAATTCGATACGTTTTATATACAGAATACATGATGTGAAAAATATCAATGACACTTATCATCATTTTAATAGAATGTGTTTTAGTTAATATAGTGCGATAATTTAATCATACATGTTTCTAATATAGGCAAAGTATATGAAGAATTTTAGAACACTTTTTTGTGCAGAAAACGCAATTTTCCACTGGAATAATATTCCATAAAACTGAAATTGTATACAACGGTTTTCTGAAGTTAGCCTTTACACGAACAAAGGAATTCTCAATTTGCTTTTATGCATTCGATAACATAACATTTTCTTAAATATTTAAAAAGGAGATGTTAGTTAATCCTTTACACGAAACAAAACCATTCATTTTCAAATTATTTCAATTAATTTAATAAAATGTTCTTAAATATTAAAAAAGGACAAGTTAGTTAAGCCATATTTAACACTTGTCTTTGTACAGGTTTTCCTCGGAGGCATTTTCGATCTCTTACAAAGATATTTATAATCTTCTAAATTGTTTTAATTTGATATGTTTTCTTGTATTTTACTTACAAATTATCGTATTATATGTGTATCGTTTGTGTTTCCATCTGGCTTAAATGGCCAGATTGTAATTCTATTCCTGCAATGTCGGTGAATATTATATGGGTCATATAAATGGTGACCGAAAGACGCCTTTTTAAAAAATGCAATTTACTTCATATAAGCTCTGTTATTTTATATTCACTACATGTGTATGATTATCCTATACATTAAAAAACATATGTAGATTATCATCAGACACATTAACAAACTTATGTGTATGATCATCAGACACATTAACAAACATAATGTGTATGATCATCAGATACATTAACAAACATAATGTGTATGATCATCAGATACATTAACAAACATTATGTGTATGGTCATCAGATACATTAACAAACATAATGTATATGATCATCAGATATATTAACAAACATAATGTGTATGATCATCAGATACATTAACAAACATAATGTATATGCTCATCAGATACATTAACAAACATAGTGTGTATGATCATCAGATACATTAACAAATATAATGTGTATGATCATCAGACACATTAACAAACATATGTGTATGATCATAAGACACATTAAAACACATATGTGAATGATCATCAGACACATTAACAAAAATAATGTGTATGATCATCAGACACATTAACAAACATAATGTGTATGATAATCAGATACATTAACAAACATAATGTGAATGATCATCAGACACATTAACAAACATAATGTGAATGATCATAAGACACATTACAACACATATGTGAATGATCATCAGACACATTAACAAAAATAATGTGTATGATCATCAGACACATTAACAAACATAATGTGTATGATCATCAGACACATTAACAAACATAATGTGTATGATCATCAGATACATTAACAAACATAATGTGAATGATCATCCGACACATTAACAAACATATGTGTATGATCATAAGACACATTACAACACATATGTGAATGATCATCAGACACATTAACAAACATATGTGTATGATCATCAGACACATTAACAAACATATGTGAATGATCATCAGACACATTAACAAACATATGTGTATGATCATCAGGCACGTTAACAAACATAATGTGCATGATCATCAGACATATTAACAAACATAATGTGTATGATCATCAGACACATTAACAAACATAATGTGTATGATCATCAGATACATTAACAAACATAATGTGTATGATCATCCGACACATTGACAAACATAATGTGTATGATCATCAGACACATTAACAAACATATGTGTATGATCATAAGACACATTGAAACACATATGTGAATGATCATCAGACACATTAACAAACATATCTGTATGATTATCAGACACATTAACAAACATATGTGAATGATCGTCAGACACATTAACAAACATATGTGTATGATCATCAGATACATTAAGAAACATATGTGTATGATCATCAGGCACATTTACAAACATATGTGTATGATCATCAGACACATTAAGATGCATATGTGTATGATCATCAGGCACATTTACAAACATATGTGTATGATCATCATATACATTAACAATATATCTGTATGATCATCAGGCACATTAACAAACATTTGTGTATGATCATCAGACTACATAGCCCCCACTTTCGGGACATGACTGATGACGTCACGAATAAATAATAGAAAGGGTATCTAAAATAAGGTGACCTCGATTAGGTACGCGTTTCGATATGTTGTTGTAATGAGCGCGCCTGAATTTGATAAATCAAAAAATTTGGGGGCATTCGCATGTGTGAGCAACAGATCTCGACCAATCGGTGGATCGAAAACATCGATCATGAATGGTATAAAAGATCGCAGAAGTTCATTACGATGTAACAGGGGTCTAAGTAACGATAAATACAAAGGATATGTTATATATTGTCAATGATGAAGGTTTTATGGTTAAAAAGTGAACAGAAAAGGCCAGCAAAAGAGAAATATGTCGTTATAGAACAGGAGAGGATATTTTATTTATTAGCCACGGAATTTGAGGGGAAAATATACATTCACGTGTGATATTTTGACGGTATATATCCTACCAAGAAATAACAAACTTAAGCTACGTTTAAGCTACTACAATGGAAGGCATTTGTGAACGTGATTCCAGAAGTTCAAATTATAATCGCTAAATGTCAAGAAATGAAACATCATTTAGGATGTAACTGGTACCTGAGCTTAACAGAAGGAATCGCTCGGGTGGATGTGAGCCAGTTTTGGTTTCCGGAAGGATCGACAGATGTAAAACCTACGAAAAGGGGTATATCTTTACGTTATGAATAGTTTGGAGAATTGGTGAACAGATATAACGATATAGAGTGTCACGTTGCCGAACTGAACAACACGGTATCCTGTATGGAAAGAGAATATCACAAGAATCAATTAGGAGCCATGATGTGTTCCGAGTGTAATCATTATTACAAAAAATGGTAGAGAATGTCATAGAAAAGTGATATACAGATTTATTTTTATAAGGGATGATTTCGAAGATATACGTCATTGTTAAGATTAATACGATGGATTCCGTTTACGCCGCTTTCAAGATGAACTATTATGAAACACGCTTGGCAACTTTCGACGCTTTTCCGAAACAGATTTTACACAGTAAGTACGAACTAGCTAAGGCCGGATTTTATTACGTTGGAAAATCGGACATGGTTACGTGCTTTCGTTGCAAAGTCAAAGTGAGCTCTTGGGAGAGGGGAGACGAAGCTATGATAGAACACCTGAAATGGTATCCTAACTGTGAATATGTCAAAATGGTGGGTGTGGAAAAGAAGACAAATATGATGGGAGGATTTCTTGTGAATGGGGTTCGTCGTCCTGGCGATTTTTGATCGAAGTAAGGAACATACTATACGTCAAAATTGAGTGCGTTGTCATCTACATTAGAATGAGACTAGCAACTGAGAAGACAGCATTTTGTCACGTGTCGTTAACGTCATGCTATAAAAGAAACGTATATTCAGACAGATTATTCATTATGTTTGGCCTAACGTTCGTTTACATTTCACTAATTTATGACTTTGATTGGTAATTAAGATGTTTCCAATTAAGTAGAGAAGCCAGAGAAGCCGTAGAGAGACTAACGCAGTGCTACGATGATTACGAACATTAATTTGAGGCAATTAACGTTTAAATGTAGTAATATAATGTACGGATTCTAGACAATTTATGGGAGCTATATGGAAACACAGAAAGGTCGGTGGAAATTGTATGTTGTTTACCAATGGAAAAATGATGGTGAACGGAAAAGTGAAACTCTACTAAAGAAGCCAAACAACGAGTAAGGCGATATGCCAGAATACTACAACATATGGGGAGAAACGTCAAGTTACAAAACATCGAGATATCTACAATCTCTGCCTGTTTTATGATGGAGGGACGACCGTCTTTACCCAAGATTGTGACTCATTATGAAGGAAACTACGAACCAGCTGGAGAGATTTCCAGCGGCCATGTTTGTGAATAACTCTATTTAATTTACTTTATTTCATACGGGCGCAGTATTGATGACGGGAATTAAGAAAGAAAAACAATTGTATAAAATATGTATGCCTACATTGATAGAATTATAATTACTGTAAAGTACGCTTAGGGGACCGCCCTAATCGCTGGCGTACTCCGTTGAGAGGGACAAAAAACATTATTTCAATGTTTGTATCGTTGTTGTTCTCACATGCTTACCAACGCTTTTACATAATGTTGTGTTGACTATAGAGCTTTTGCTTTAACTGAATACGGTAACTACTTGTTTGGGGTGAAAGGTATAACTTATTTTTTAAAGGCAGCACCTATATCCGTACCATTAGCTTTAGTTATTTTTAGTTTGACGTGAAGTAACGTGTTTTTAAAATCTATTTAGGTAGTCGACGTTCCCGGTATATTAAATTCTATGACAGAACCGTCTGTAAGCTGATTGGTAGGTCTAAAAGTAAGCCATTCTTTTTCTGGGATCCCACTTCTACTTTCCAGACTGTTTAAAAACTAGTATGTAAATCAGCAACAGAAATAATTACACGCGATTTACGTTTGATGTTACCATTACGCCTAAGACCATGAGACCTAGATTTACGCTTTCGAATAGAAAATATAGAAAAATGTCAACATTAGGATCTTTAGAAATATTTCCGTCTTGATAAATATTGTCATTAAGGCCGAGTGGATAAGGTGTCTGTAAGTTTTTCATTCACTTAAGTTATGCAATATGTCTAGCTTTTATTTTAAAGCTTTTAGTAGCATCATTATCAAAAAATATATATTCAACTGGTTGAACAGTTATGTTATTAACATTATGACCTGACTAACGAAAGTGTTGGTACAGTAATTTTTTAACTTTTTAGGATTACTTGCATTATATTTGTGTTCACGAAATCGAACATTTAAGGATCGACCTGTTTCTCCAACATATTGTACACCGCGACGTGGTGCATTTCAAGTCAAAACATACATGACGTGAGATGTACGTCAATCAACATTTGAAGCTAGACATACATTAAACAATCTACCATTAACAGCTGATTTAATGGTGGACTTGCAAGATAAATAATTGCAACAACTGCACCTCTTAGCATTGCACTTATTAATAGAGGGAAACACCCTTTTGTGTTTGTGATGTCGTTTGTATTTATTGTTACTTTTGCCTTCTTGTTTGTCTGTTTGCGTGTTTGTTTCTGTTTTGTGGTTTGACTATCCTCCTTGAATGCTACTTTCCCTGTTCGATCTTTTTACATTTCATCTCAGCTTTTACTACTTCAGCTCCCGTCTTGTTTTTTAAAGGTTGACATCAAGTATCTCGAGAATACATCAATGGCAGTATGTTTGTCTGCCAATGATAACATGTCCATTAAATCCTTGTCCCACATACTGTCCAAACTTCTACTTCACTCTGGATATCAGAAAGTGTCTTCTGGCGCCTCTGGTGATCGAATCAGATTCCTGATCTTGTAACCATTTTCTGATTTTACATTTTTCAAATTAATGTTTGCCTTCGGATGTCACGATTTTATATAATTTTTCCGGGACCAGCAAAACTGCCTGGATGGCTGGTATCGAAGGAAATAGACGCGAGATATTGTTTCCAATCTGTCATCGTTATACGGTAATCCACTTTTTGGTTGGTATAAATGAGATATAGGGTCCTATAGAAACCACAGCGTCCAAACGCAATGGCATCGTAGGCCCGCACTGTACTGCAAACAAGGACTTAATAATACAATGAAAGAAACAAAAAACAACAAAAAGGGTGGTGAAGACAGGGATACCGAGTAGGCAATAAGGCCTACTGGTTAGCTTGAATCGATTTTATATACGCACAATCCTCGCTATTATCCTGTCTTCAGCGCCCAAATAGACAAGACAGTGTAAACAAAACTACATCCCATCAAAAGGAATTCTCTAACAATAAAATCCACATCCAGAAAAACTAACTAAAGAAACACGTACAAAATAATAAACATCTCAGGATGTATCCAGAATCGTACTGAACAACCATAGTAGTTGCAGCTAAAGAGAAAACCAATCTAGGGTACGACCAGAAAACTCGAGGGACGAAAGCTCATGCACCCACCTCCCTTAGTTGGAGTTTCAGTAGGTACAATCATCGAGTCCCAAGAGGTAGTCCAGTCATCGCACAAGTGAAAAGTGAAGCGTAATGACTGACTGTAGAGGGGTCGATCACTAAACATTGCAGTGCGCTGTAAAACCAAAGGGTTATATCCTTTTCTGACGAACTTCCTGATTAAATTTGTAAAGCGGTCAGGAAACCCGTCAGACCCCTTTAACTTTCGAAGTTTATAGATCACATCTCCATAAAATGAGGGTTGTGATATGCCTAGTCGCAGACATGTTTTAAGGTTGGTATTGTACTTTTGCAGCAGGCCCTCGTTGCGGCGGTAGAATTTAGAGAAAGATCTACGTAGTTTATGATAACGAAAACCCTGCTGAAGAAGTTTACTTGTAATAACTTGATTTCGATCATTGAAGTCTATAACATCATTACACGACATCATTACACGCTCTAGCAAATCGAATGAGCTGGGATATATACACCCCGTGAGGTAGCACGAGGTACATCTCCATCCAGGTGTGGATAGTTAACGATGTTAAAATTGAAATCATCTCTCTTATCATAGATTTTAGTATGAATACAATCATTTGAAAATCGAGAGATGAAGATCGAGAAATGCTGCTACTGTATCCGAACTGTTGGCTTTATTTAACGTGAGCTCTGGTGGATAAATGTTAGTAACCATATGAGCAAAGAACGGATTATCAATATTGAGTATGTCATCAAGATACCGAGAAATATTATTAAAGACATCAATAATTTCACCCTGGCTAGCAGGTGACAAACTCAACATATCAGTACAAAAACAAATCTGCAACAAGTGGCGCACAGGTAGTGCCCATAGGAATACCAACAACAAAAATAGTTTAACCGTATCTTATAACGATGTTATCCAGAAGAAAAGATAAGGCTCTACAAACATCAGTACAAGTCCACAAATTATATTTATCAATGGGGGCGTTAGTAAAGAAAGCCCTGACATTATTACAAAAGGTATAACCTTTTTAACTTCCTTTACTTTCTTGATTTTCTTTTCTCCGTCACGTACTGAAATTCCTGGAGTTCTTTGTTATCGTTATTTTCGGACCACTGTTGCCTCCTTTCTGATCTGTTGTTGGTCGTTTATCTTGATCATTTGGTATGTGCTTATTTTCTAAGAGTCGCTGATATTTTTCGTAAGATAAAAGCACCCATTTTTGAATGTCCGTCATTGTGCGTAGTTTCGCAATTTCGGTTCTATAGCTCTGAGTAATAAAGTAACCACTTTTCCTTGTCTGCACAGTTTGATCTTTTTTTTCTTAAGGCTTATTGAGGTATCTGCAATTTGCCTAATGATGTTTTAATGTTTCTTTAATTTTGACGTTTTAGATGGTGTAATTGGAAGTATAAGTTGAGAAAAGTAACCACTATTTCCGTTAAAGCTCTAAGTTGATCGTTGGTAATCGTGTCTAATAACTATTTGCTTTGAAGCTTTGATGTCGTATACATCAATAATTAAATAAAGCTCGAATTTTTTGACGAGTCGACTAATTTTTTAGCTCGACTGATCAAAGATCAGCAGAGCTTATGCCGTGGTGCGGCGTCCGTCGTCCGTCTCTGTCCGTCTGTAAACTTTTTGTGGCGACTACTCCTCTGAAACTACATTACGGATTTTCATGAAAATTCGCAGGAATATTGCTTTTGATGTCTAGTTGATTCTAGCAAAAGGTCCGGTCGACCGAAAATTCAAGATGGCCGCCACGGCTAAAAATAGATTTAAAAAAAAGTGATTTTGTGGCGATTACTTCTCAAAAACCGTAGGTGATACTGATTTGGAACCTTTACCAAAATGACTGGCATGACATGTAATTGATCCCAACCAAAGTTCATTTTGATTGGATGTCAAACATGGCCGCCAGCGACCATCTTTGTTTACATAGAGTTATATAGGAAATCTTTTGGCGACTACTCCTCTGAAATCACTCTACGGATTTTCATGAAACTTGACAGGAATGTTGCTCTTAATGTTTAGTTGATCCTAGCAAAAATTAAGGTCGGCCGAAAATTCAAGATTTAGTAGCGACTACTTCTCAAAAACCGTAAGTGATATTGATTTGGAACCTTTACCAAAATAACTGGCACGACATGTAGTTGATCCTAATCAAAGTTTATTTCGATTTGGATGTCAAACATGGCCGCCAGAGGCCATCTCTGTTTACATAGAATTATATAGAAAAATCTTCTGGCGACTACTCTGAAACTACCTAATGGAATTTCATGGAACTTAACAGGACTGTACTGTTGCCCTTAATGTTTAGTTGATCCTAGCAAAAATGCAGTTGATAGGAAATTAAAGATGGCCACCACTGCTTAAAATAGATTTTAATGTGACTTTGTGGCGACTAATTCTCAAAAACCGTAAGTGATATTGAATTGGAACCTTTACCAAAACTACTGGTTGGACATGTACTTGGTTCTAACCAAGATTTATTTTGATTCCATGTCAAGCATGGCTGCCAATTGCCATCTTTGTTTACAAAGAGTTATATAGGAAAAACTTGTAGCGATTTTAAAAATGCGATTTTGTGGTGACTACTTCTCAAAAAAACATAAGTGATAGTGATTTGGAACCTTTACCAAAATGACTGCCACGACATGTAGTTGGTCCTAACCAAAGTTTATTTCGATTTGGATGTCAAACATGGCCGCCAGAGGCCATCTCTGTTTACATAGAATTATATAGAAAAATCTTCTGGCGACTACTCTGAAACTGCCTAATGGAATTTCATGGAACTTAACAGGACTGTACTGTTGCCCTTAATGTTTAGTTGATCCTAGCAAAAATGCAGTTGATAGGAAATTAAAGATGGCCACCACTGCTTAAAATAGATTTTAATGTGACTTTGTGGCGACTAATTCTCAAAAACCGTAAGTGATATTGAATTGGAACCTTTACCAAAACTACTGGTTCGATATGTACTTGGTTCTTACCAAGATTTATTTTGATTCCATGTCAAGCATGGCTGCCAATTGCCATCTTTGTTTACAAAGAGTTATATAGGAAAAACTTGTAGCGATTTTAAAAATGCGATTTTGTGGTGACTACTTCTCAAAAAAACATAAGTGATAGTGATTTGGAACCTTTACCAAAATGACTGCCACGACATGTAGTTGGTCCTAACTAAAGTTAATTTTGATTTGGATGTCAAACATGGACACCAGTGGCCATCTTTGTTAACATAGAGTTATATAGAAAAAATTGTGGCGACTACTCCTCTGAGACTACTTGAAGGATGTTCATGAAACTCAACAGAAATTTTGCTCTAGATATCTAGCTGATCTTAGCAAAATTTTGGGTCGGAAGAAAATTCAAGATGGCCGCCATGGGTAAAAATAGATTTTTAAAAAACAAATTTGTAGCAACTACTTCTTGTAAACTAGAAGTGATATTGATATGGAACTTTTTCTAGATGATCAGCATGACATGATGTTGGTCTTTGTTGCAAATTTTGATTCGACATTAAACATGGCTGCCAGCGGGTGTTTACATAGAGTTATATAGTAAAAACTTGTATCGACTACTCCTCTGAAACTACCTGACATGTTTTCATGAAACTTCACAGGAATGCTGATCTAGCTATCAAACCCTAAAAGTAGAGCTTCAAGGTCATTGACATCTTGTTCAATTTATGTGTGTCACTGTTGATGCCTCTTATAAACTTTTCGGTATATAGACGATGGGATCTTCTCCAAAAAATACATCGGTTCATAATCTGTATGTATCTTCATCTTTTGGTGACAGGTCCACGATCAAATAACCGTAAGGGACCTTCGTGGCATCTTGGTAAGCTTCCACCAGTATATTGGATTTTCTGGGGAAGGGTTGCCTCCCTAGTGTCGCGATCTGCGAATTTCCTCTTACATTTTTTAATAATACCATATACCAACTATTGATCGCTATAGTTCTTGCCGATTTACCCTGTCTGTATACATCTTGGGTGATATAGATTATTAACAAAATGAGGTTATGTTGATCGTCTTGAAACTCTTCTATTTCCGTTTGCGTAGGAAATCCTGGATGTAAGGTAAAATGAGTCAAGTTTCTATCCATGTCATCGAACAGCGGTTGACACACACGCCATAACAATACATCACTTTTATGAGCGGATAATTCGCGTACATGCTATCCCTATGACGCATAAATTGGTAAACCCACCAACTTTTTCCAACTCCAGTAGATCCCGATAACATGAGGCTAGAACAAGGTTCAAACGGTATTAAGCTCATGTCCGTGTCTCGTTGCAGCGGCGGCGATAGTGGCGCTTCGCTGATGCTTTCTT
Source organism: Cyrtodaria siliqua (assembly GCA_037043455.1). Classification (NCBI taxonomy): domain Eukaryota; kingdom Metazoa; phylum Mollusca; class Bivalvia; order Adapedonta; family Hiatellidae; genus Cyrtodaria; species Cyrtodaria siliqua. The sequence goes on along the minus strand of JAWPHD010006718.1, from coordinate 18,529 downwards.
TCGGATGCGGCGGCGGCGGCGGCAACGAACTCGATTCGCTGATGGCTATAGGGTGTTTATTTCTTTAATTGTTTACGAGAAAGTTCGCTGACAGTCGGGACATATTGATCGATCCATTTCCTTTTTCTTTTAAAATAATACTTCCTCAAAATACCCTGATAAATTTTAATGTGGCACTCTTAGTTTCGACCGAAAGCTACTTACATAACTAAACCACGATAATGTGGTTTCACTACTTCCTTCCACATGCGTCTTTGAATATTGAGTTCTGCTCAACCCCGGGCTAGAGGGCGTGAGCGGTAGCTAGCATATTTCACTACCGTTTATTTCACTACCGTTTACCGTCTCAATCAAACCGAGACTGCAATATATCGTATGTGTCGTGTTCGGCCGTTTTCAAAGGTCCACTCTCATACTCGTTGTTGTTGGTGGTGTGTGTGTATGCGTGTTTGCGTTTGTGTTGCTAATATCCATAGGATCGGGTATCTAAATTGTCCAGCAGCACTCGTTTATCGTAAACGACCTATAGTTTTTATTACCTATTATAGATGACATTTGACGTTTTATCTCTAGTATTTTTTTACAGTGTTAACAGTTTCGATAAATATTTTACTCGATAATTCGTCCGTATCGTCCATTTTTCGTTTGTTTGACGCGGTCTTGTAGGTGCTGCTTATCCCTGGATGAATATTGGTAATCTCCTTAACGCTATCGAAATTTAAAAGCTGGGTGTTGCTGTATTTGAGACTATACCACCTAATTTTACATACTGTTTCTTTTTTTGAGGTAGTGTATGCGTAGTTTTTAGGTCCTCCTGAGACGAACTCCATAATGATGTCTCAAACCTGTAGTTCATCCTTCAACTCACCGAGAAATTCCCCGAGGTGTGGATCGTATTGATCTGGCATACTGACATAACTCACACTATCTGTATCATAATACAAAACCCTTTCTCCTAAGTTGTTCAGTACTTCGTATAGCTTCAGTCTAGCCCAGCATGTGGTAAATGTGGCCAAAACTCATTTGCTTTCATATCTTTCATTATCTACGCACGAATCCTGACTGGTGTTCCCATTCCAGTTGAAAGTTTTCTTCGTTGATGATATGATTTTTTTAAACTTTTTCGTTGGGTCTGACAGCGTTTTAAAAAAATCATCTAACTCTACCTCGTGAAAGTACTGACACTGTCCTTGGTTCAAACGTTGCCCGAATTGACCCCATAACGAGTTCAAGCACAACTTGGCAATAGAGCGAAGACCGGTGTTTGTCGTGATAGCATCGGCATCTAGCTGGATTCCTTCTTTGTCGAAATAGTTTCGTATATTCTGTTATTTGTCTGAATCCGTCTTACACCAGTCAGGCCAACCTGACGCTTGTTGTTTAAATTTTGGAAATGTGTTCACATATTCAGACACAGTCGACATTGCTTCTTCAATGGGTCATATTGAGAGGATTCTGGCCAGTGGTACACCTCATACACTAGCATCACTTTGTACTTTTTGCTGATGGCGACCTCGATTTCTGGTGTGCACCTAGTACCTAGGATGGATCTCTCCTCCTCCGTGTGCGAACAATAGGTAATAAACTATCGACATCAGAGTGACAGTACGCATCCATTTCTTTCTTGAAATTAAACATGACTCTGCTCTCGACCTTGCCTTGATACCCTATCAGAAACGTATCTCTATCTCCTTTACCCATATAATCTGAGCCATAGAAACTAGGCGCAGGATAAATTCCTACATATTGTTGAGTTTTTCTATTGTTAAAAAAGTGCGGAAAGTATCCATTATACAACACTTTTAATCCAAATGCGTTTGGCAGATCGGAGAGTTTCATTGGCAAAAAGTTTAGAGAATCCAATACCCTGATGTCTAATCCCTTTTCCACAGCCATATAATTATTTCACAGCCGTTGTAAATTACTTTCGACGGTCTAATGCTGTTGTTTACGAGGTACTCTAATAAAAAAACGCCGTCATACCCCTGAAAGAAACAGAAACAAATCACGATTATTATTTCGTTAAGTTGTATGATGTGATTATATATATATATAAAACAAAAATCAAGAAATTCTTTTAAAGTGACTTGTCTATTCTTCTCCGCTAGTACTGCCACTACTTATTTAAGTAGTAGATCTTCAGGAGATCTACTTAAATAAGTAGTGAAAGTGCTAGCGGAGTAGCACGTTCACTACTTATTTAAGTAGATTTTCAGGCGATAGCATAAATACATATGTATGTATTTAAAGTGGAATAGAATAGAAAGTTATTTACCAGCACAAGGACTCTTGAACATTTATATATATATATATATATATAATCATGATAATGCACAAAAACATATTTATTTATATTTAAGTCCAGTTAATAATAACCTTCATGTCATGAGCCAGTACGGTACATCTTTTGTGCGTGGGGTTAAACAGCCATTTGCCAGTCTTCTACGGTAGTGTCTACTTGGAATATGACTTCCCGGAAACCGCACGTTTCGGGACAAGGATCTTTTTTTTAAATGCCCAGATCGGCATCAAAAAACGTTTGACCGAAGAAGTTTGAACAAGCCGTTTGGGCTACGACGTAGTTTGATACGTGTCTATGTCGTCCGCACCAGGGCTTTGAACAGTTCTGAAACCTCTGACACGTATTGCATGCTTTTCCATCTTTACATTCCGAGCAAGAAGCGGGATTGTAACCATTTTGAACTTTAGTGTCTTGGCTTCATTCAGTCAAAAAAGATGAACGACGAAACCATAGATTTAGACTTGTCGGGAAATATGTAACATAAGTGCCCGTCAAGCACCCAGGTGCCGCAACATTTACAAAACCATTCCCCGCATTGATGAGGTTTTTTGTCCATATCTCTTTTAATTTTGTCCATCACTTACTTGCAGGTAGTACAACGCCTGAACCGTTCACACGGGGACAGTTTGGGATCATCGTCATCTTTTTTGTTTTGTGGAACTTCCGATGACGAGTGAAACTTCAACCGACCTACAGTTCACGTGACAGGAAATATCTGCCATTGTAAACTCAATTTTGGAGCAGTTAGAACTTTTACATACGATGCAAGTCGTTTCACAATGTCTTCTTTATGACCGTACTGTTTATAACAGTTTTCACAAAAACGTTTGCTGCTAAAGAATCCGCATAGATTGTTGATAGCATGACAATTAGAAACACCCTCGTGATGAACTAAATACAAATACAGTAACGGTCATTCCGTAAGCTCTTTGTCGGAGACTCTAATGAATTTGTTGCCCAACGATGCCGCAATAACTGCGATTCTCACTTGCAGAGCCTCCTCGAATTTGGCCACGTCATTTAAAGTAGCGTGGCGATCACATGGTACCTTTGCCATATGACGCAGTATTGTAGCCAATGACTTTTGTTCCTTTCTACTCTTCTTGCGTAAGGTTCCCTACGTCTCTAACGATATTTTCCTCTTCTCTACAAATATCTCTATATTATTTAAGTGTTTGTTTGCATTTGTAACTGTGCACCAGTCGTCCTTGGAGCCGATACATAATTTGGCCAAACACAAACAACTCTCGCCATTCACATTTTGTCGTCGTTGATTATTTTGGTCATGAATTTACTTCTCATGTATGGAGTTGAATTCCCCCGTCAAATGTGTCAATTTCTTCCTTCCGGCTCCTTGCGGAATGTGTAAGGCTCCAACCATCACTAAAAAATAATAAATAAATAAATTTATATATAAATATACGTTTATTAATGTAAAAACATAAAAACAATTTATAGCTAATTCAACAATAAAACGTAACAATGTTCATTCATAATATCAAAAGTAGTTTAAAGAAACACATTGAAGCGAATCATCCAAGGTCAAATTTTCGTCGCTTTGCACGACGTCTTCTATATTTTGCACGAACTTATCAGCGTTCAGTACATCCGCTGCTTGAAGAGGTACAACAATGGCTTGATTCAGGGCATCGTGACGTATAACGACTCGTATTAGATCGTTATCGGCCAGAACCTCTCTGCCTCGGGCCAAAATGGCGTCCATCATATCATGAAGGTCGTTTTTAAGATCCCAAAATCTTTGACCTTGCCATTGATCATTAAATCGTACTCTGTAAGTAGTCTCAGTGGTCGCTGAACGTGCATACGTTCTTTGCCCTGACATGTCTATCTCATAAGGTAATTCTTCATTTCTAACTTTAGCCGTTTCCAAAGGTCCATTATCATACTCTTTTTTAGTACTAGAACTCGGAAGACTATAAAATTCAAATGGGTTTTGTCAATAATACAAAATAGGTTATGTTTTTTGTGTCGTTATATTTTAAAAATCTCAAAACACATTCGCTTATAAAAAAGCACACACTCACTGTAACGTAAGACAGCCTTAAACAGCCTCCAACATATCGGGTGTCTTGGCCAAGGTTCAAACAGATCTTCGATCTGACGCCGATCCACTACTGCTAATGTAGATCTTAGTTTTTATAGCCTAGATTGAATGTGTAAAATTTGTAGATTTTGGGCCACATATTCTAAATCGTCTGCGTCCGTAAATGTTTGAAGGAAATCGTCTAAAATTGTATACATTTTCTGAAAATAGTTGTTGTATTCTATTTAACCTTAAATTTTACTTTTCACATATAGTATCTCTATATTAATACAAACGTTCCATTATAATTTTTAAACATATTTGATGTTCTTTTTTTCTGTTTCCTTATTTTTTTTTAAATGTAACGATTTTATAGTCTTCCGAGTTCTAGTACTAAAAAAGAGTATGATAATGGACCTTTGGAAACGGCTAAAGTTAGAAATGAAGAATTACCTTATGAGATAGACATGTCAGGGCAAAGAACGTAACATGTAGTGCATAAGAAAACTCATCTGTTAATTAAATTCGGCCTAGTCTTGAAATTCCTACAAATAAGTCCACCCTTTCATTTTTGAAAAAGGTCAGTATTTTTGTAATTCCGTGTATTTTCTGTAAATTAAATATAATTTCAAACACGCGTATCACATTTTGCAATTAAAAGCGAACTCAATACATCTAAGTGACGCATACTTTTATCTTCAAAACAAAATAAAAAATAATAAATTGCATACACATATTTTATATTTGTCTTTAAATATGTTTCAAACTATTTGTTTGAAATAATTATTAGTTAGTCCGCATAATTTTTATTAATCCAATATGTTCAGACTTTATTCCACACACTAATGATAAAAAACTAGTATACACGTTTAACATTTACGAAATAATATACACACCTCTTTCCTAAATATTATTTCATTCACATACTTCTCTATGTTATTAATTTAAAACATGTTAGTTATAATAAGTGTGTTTGTTACGTCGAAATACAAGTAGACTTAACAGTAAAGCATCATTGAATAGAATAAAATAAAAACTAAGGTTATCATACTTTTAACCACATGTCACATTATAAAGAACCACAGATTCTCACGGTTTTAATACGTTTTGCATAGATACAATCTGATTAATGTTCTAGAATTGTCATATATTCATCAAGATAAAAATGATGTATAACCTAAGTAACGACGAAAGCCACGTTTACAAATTTTAAAATGTCATGTTCTCTGAGTTAGTATTGCGTTTACCACAAACTATGAATATATGAATTTCTTTTCAAATTAAAATTCTGAACTGTCATATATTCATCAAGATAAAAAAAGAAGATGTATAGCCCATGTAATGACGAAAATCACGTTTACAAATTCTAAAATGTCATGTTCATCGAGATAAGAATGATTTATTATTGTGTTTACCACAAACTATGAATATATGAATTTCTTTTCAAATAAAAAATTCTGAAATATCATACCTTCATCAAGATAATGAATGATGTATAGCAGATGTAATGGCGAAAGTCACCTATATATACTCAGCAAAAATAAAAAGTATCCACTTTTGTTTCCTGCAAAATCTGAGACAGTAAGAAAGAACTAACAATTGTAGCATGCTTTTTTTTTAATAATATCTTTGTTTGATGTTTACATAAAATTTCATCGAAATATACCGAATAATAAAAAAAAAAATCACACTTTAAAAACATCTTACTTAATCGAGGTCACCTTAGATACGGCTCTATTTTAAGATAACCTTTCTATAATTTACGCGTGACGTCATCCGCTGGGGGCGTGGTTCATCTGTCTATCATGTCCCGAAAGTGGGGGTATGTAGTCATCAGATACATTAACAAACATATCAGTATGATCATCAGATACATTAACAAACATATGTGTATGGTCGTCAGATACATGAACAAACATATGTGTATGATCATCAGATACGTTAACAAACATGTTATGATCATCAGATACGTTAACGAACATATGTGTATGATCATCAGATACATTAAAAAACTTATGTGTATGATCATCAGGCACATTTACAAATTATCGTATTATATGTGTATCGTTTGTGTTTCTATCTGGCTTAAATGGCCAGATTGTAATTCTATTCCTGCAATGTCGGTGAATATTACAGTGGTCATATCAATGGTGACCGAAAGACGCCTTTCTAAAATGCAATTTACTTCATATAAGCTCTGTTATTTTATATTCACTACATGTGTATGATTATCAGATACATTAAAAAACATATGTGGATGATCATCAGACACATTAACAAACATATGTGTATGATCATCAGACACGTTAACAAACATATGTGTATGATCATCAAATACATTAACAAACATATGTGTATGATCGGCAGATACATTAACAAACATATGTGTTTGATCATCAGATACATTAACAAACGCATGTTTATGATCGGCAGATCCATTAACAAACATATCATCAGATACATTAACAAATATATGTGTATGATCATCAGGCACATTAACAAACATATGTGTATGATCGTCAGACATATTAACAAACATATGTGTATGATCATCAGACACATTAACAAACATATGTGTATGATCATCAGACACATTTACAAACATATACCGGCGAATATACTTTCGATGCAAGGAAATGGAGACAATGACCCCAGTCAACAAATAAAATAAAAATAAAATTTACTATTTGTTGTATAAGTCTAATATGTCAAATATTAAGGCGATGAACCTATCAATGTATCATATGATACACTATACACTTTATCGTGAAAAAATATTATTAAAATACATGTTTCGTGATGGCATTATTCTCAGTATTAATTATAATTCATTCACGGGTTTTGAAAACCCCCCAAATATTTTCAACATAAAGTATCAAGCAATTTATTCATTAATTGGTTTGGTAATTTCAGATCTTAGTCGAGTTGCCACAACCACTGCTTGTCATTGGAATCAGGAATGGATAGGGTAAACACCATCATCGTTGTAAGTACATAATATATGTGACGCCATTTTTTATATGGTTAAGATTAGAATAGATGGGGGTAAACATCATCATCTGAGGACTCCAGTCCTTATACCATAAAGATCAGAATGTATGTGGTAAAAACTATCGTTGCTAGCACATATATTTTACTCCATCATTAAGACCGGAATGGTTTGGTTAAAACCCACCACTGTGGTAAGCACAGATTTGGGACTCCAGTCTTACTGTCGTTAAGATTAGAATGGATGGGGGTAAACCAATCATTTTTGTACATATGTTATATTTAGTCATTTCGTTACATCTCATAACGTTAAAGAGTCGAAAGGATGAGAATAAGTAGATATAAAGTCGACCAGGGAATGTAACATTGACGGACCACAATCAACCAATATCACGCATCAGAGGCAAAGAATGCGACATCTCAAGTGTGAACTCGGCTGAAAATATGTCTATTGGCTATCGCCTGCAACATTTGTTGGTCCCGCCTTAATTCCATTAAGCGATGGGAAAGCTTATATTGGCATGATTATATAACGGATAGTTCGACAATAAAACATGTTTAAAAACTTTGTTTACTGAAAAATGCGATAACCCGTTAAGCATTAGCTATTAAATGTTTTAATTTTACAATATGCAAACCTTTTAAGATGAAATAAAGTTCTTTTATACCCCAGCCAACCCCGTTTTCGTTTCTTGGAGCAGGAGTTGGATGGTGTACGAAAGTTAATACGCGGACCACGTAATGGAAACGTTCAATGTCAAAATGACGCTGGAGGTTTAAAGCACGTTATAAGATGCACACCCTCCAGCTTACCTAATGTCATCCCAATAAAACAGGACAGTGTAAATAAAGAAATCCTCGCCAGCCTATATCCTCTAACAAACTAGGCGGTATTAGTAAGCAATATAACTCAAAGAAATGACACATACGCATCAAACAACAATGACACTGGAAAATAGAAGCCGAGTATGCGAAACCACAAACATAAAAGGGTGCACAATAGGGGTACGGCATTCGGTATTGATTAGTGATACGAAATAGCTAATATCAAAGATCCGTAAAAGCTGATGCACATGTTTTATTACTTTCTGTTTAAACGTGTGTTTCGTGAGTTTGTATAGTTTTAAGTTAAAGGAATTGAGACAAATTAGACGACATTTTATGAGAAAAGTCTTATTTATTGATCTTTTTGAGGGAGTTTTCAAATACTGTGGTAAACTACATTATTCCCAAGTCATAATATCGCTATATTTTAAAAAAAGTTGAATTTTATATGTATCTGAGCCCATACAGGATAAATTACCAAAATGGAGTCAATGTCACTATTTACTTGTGTTTGTTGTTACAATTTCTTTTTCAAAAACTGTATGTATGGCCGCCGTAAGAAATAACAGTCGGTTTTTATAAAACATATTCATATTATATACAATATTAATAGCATGTGCAATTGACCATGACAGAGGTATGAGTTTGTTTTCAAGGTCCATGTCAAAACAATTAGTTGTTATGTTAGTTTATTTATTATTTTCAGATTGGCACACTGCTCGTATACAATGCGAGCTTCACTAAGACATTCCTTCTAAGTGACCCGTGTATAGCACCGTCGTGCACTTGTTCAGGAACCTACTTGTACTGCCAGCGCAAAAGCTTAGATACAGTGCCACAGTTTGTGCCTACTGACCAGCAGATAGCTAACATAACCATTAAATTAGGTTACAACCACCTAACTACTATTCCAGATAGTGCATTTGTAAATGTAGGAATTGCAAATGCAACACTAATTAAGCTTGAGTTGCAAGATAATAAGATAAATTCCATGGATGCAAATGCCTTTATGGGTATTGAACATGCTACATATGATATAGATTTACAGAAAAACAATCTGACTGGTATCCCATCAGCTCTGGGAAGGATCAGTGCTCTACTAACACTGAATCTACAAGATAATCCTATTCACTCACTCGACCCGGCAACCATGTCTAACATTGGCCATTCTTTAACAACATTATATATAAGTCTGGACCACGTCACCTCTTGGCCAACGGAATTTCATCTCTTACAAAATTTGGTAACGCTTACTGTTGACAAAATTCCATTTCGTCGAATCACTGATACTGCATTCCATGGTTTAGAAACGACACTAACAACCCTCAAAATAACAAATTCGAGAATATTCGGAATCCCCTTAGCGGTATGTGATCTGGTACAATTGCAGAATTTGATACTTAATTATAACAGATACTTATTTCCGCCTATCGTCCCACAATGCCAAATGAGGTCTGTTACCTCATTAAACTTAGCTAGTAACAGGATTCCAAAATTTCCTGACGTATTCAGGACTTTCCCATCATTGACATATCTTAGCTTAACACTCAATGAGATACACCGTATCGATGCTGCAAAGATTCCTTCCGATTCAAACCTGACATATCTGATCATGAATTATAATCGGTTCACCAGCATACCGCTTGCTATAAACAAATTTAAACACCTGACAAAATTACAAATGGCGTCCAATAGACTTCTTACTATTCAGGACGACGATCTTACTGGATTAGAGGCACTCGTTAATCTGTACCTGTATTATAATAAAGATCTTCACTATGTCGCACCAAATGCTTTCGTGAATAACACACACTTACGTTCTCTCGATCTCGCCGGTACCAATCTCCGTGTAATTCCAAGTGCAGTTATGGCGATCCGAAATTTGACAGATCTATATCTAGGTAGCGGCAACCCCATTCATTGCACGTGCAACATGTCGTATCTAAAACCATGGAATGTCACCTCTGTACGTATATATGGCACATGTGAGTCAAGTACTCAAAGTCTGCAAGACTTCATATTGAAGTCCCTTCCACAATGTCCATAAGTCTAAGGACAATGTCATACAATATAAACACAACTTCCTAAAGTCTGAACACAATGCCAGTAAATCTCAATACAATGCCCTTAAGACTAGACACAATTGTATATCCAAATTTTATAGATGTAAACGAAACAGACAACATGTTATTTTTGTTTTCCAACAATGATATGATACGAATGAGTGCTAATATTCTCAAAAAACGTAACTCCGTTTTATATTCTTAGCTTTGTGTAATTATTAGTATTATTATTATTATTATTATTTTACTTGCAGCAAGCTGGTAAGCTTGCCTTTTTAGTTAATTCCATCATATTTTTGTACTGTAAATAATGCAGTATAAATAATGTAAATAGATGAGAAAAAAGGTTTTATAACGACGTTGAGAAGTCGGTGCTAATCAGTAAACTCCAGATCTGATCTGGACAGTTATCCGATATTTTAAAAAATATATTTTAAGGTTTCAGTAGCCGTTGCAATTCTCTTACACGCGTATTAATAGTTCTATTTGAAGTTCTTTTTAGACAACATGTCAAAATTAGCACCGGCCGCTCAATTATTGCTATGTATGTATGTGTTTGATAATAATATTCGGAGAAAATGATAAGTATTCGGAGAAAATGATTTGATAAATCAAAGCAGTGATATTGTATTGTGATATGTACGTATGAATTTACTACTGGGCCTACTGCTGTGGCTATTTGTGAGTCAGTTGACACAGCTGTGGAAACAGGTTCAGAATCAATTGCTCAGTGTTTTAACATTATAAAAAGTCATATGTATATTTGCATTGTATAGTCTGTTGTAATTTTAAAAAGAATGGCACGGTTATATTTTACGATTTTTTGTCTTGTAAATAATATTGTACTGCAAATAAACTATTAAACTTCAACTGCATAGTTAAGTTCCTGGGAATAACAGAATCCATTTGAAAACAATGTCCTTAATTGGTGTATAAATATGCATCACAATGCTGAATACTTAGGTAAGATGAATGATAGGTTTGAGTGATTATTTCTCAAATCAAGAAAGCAGATGAAACTTGGTCATGACTAAACCTTTTTTATTGCAATCGTTATTGAGGCCGTTATTTGATTGTAAAAAGTACCCTACCATATATGTGCATATTGCCGCACTTCGGCCGTCCACAATTTAAAATTATTTTCAGAATACAAATAAACTGGATGATCCGTCCATCAAGGTTCGTCACGGTAACTAAAACCCGTCCATTCATGTCAATTTTGTTTTCTTCTGAAGAGCTGTTATACATATTTGACTAGGTGGTTTATGAAATGATGGTCATATAGTGTTTAAACATACAGTTCAGAACCTTTCTCAGAATCTGCTCAGCCAGTGGCATCTTGTGCACACATCATCAAAATGATCGGAAGAAACGTGTTGTTTGTTTTCATCAGAAACTGCTTATTATGTTTGCGCTGAGCATCAATTTAATACGCAGTATATATCTAGTTCGTGCAAATATAGGGGCTGGGTGTAAGGGAGTTTTTTTATAATAAATAAATACTGATAAGGGTGATTCTTTGGAAGAAACTAACACAACAAAGAGAATAAAGTAGCAGTATCGGTTTTATTTAGTTTGTTCAATAGGAGTAAATGTAGGAAGCAACACCTCTCACGCCCCTAGTGCAGGCTGCTTAAACGGGTTTCTACTTCAATTCCACATATATTGGGATCGTTGGTCCCAAATGACCAGTAAAAGTAACACTACTGATTCGTAGTACGGAGAGACTTTTTACACACTGCACTAAACGAACGCTTTTGTGAATGTTAATAAATGGAGATTTATATAGGAACCACTGACAACATACCAATATACCGCTTCAAAACTAATAAGCAAATGAACTTTTATTTTGCGTGACGCAGCTTATTGGCATCACGAATGAAGTGGGTAAAGACAATGTTTCTGTTGTCAATAATGATTCAGTCTTGGTTCACATGAAATATATGTAACAATTCAAAAATAGTGTTCACTGTTGATAAACGTCAAATCACTCATCTTATTGTTATGAAGAAATAGGGTTCATGGGATCGAAATAGACCGCATGCAATGAGTAGGATGTTTAGTGTAGGGATTTGCTAGTCAAAAGTCCTAAGTTCCCGCCTAATAATATACCAATACAATTCTCATTGTTTTGTCATTTTGAGGCACGTTTGGTTTGGGATACGGTTACATTTCAATATAACGAGTTTAAATCGTATTCTCATTTTCTGATCGCCTGAACACATTTTAAAGCTTTCCAGGCGATGTTTTCTTAACCAAAATTATAACATTTATATAGCTGAATACTGAAGAAACTTTATTAAGTATATATTGAAATGTTAAACAATGTTTTATTTTTTTTCAGAAAATAATGACATAACTATTTCCAAAGCACTTTGACAAAGAGATTCATGTTAAAGTTATAAAGAAGAATATTTTTAAAAAAAGAGTATGAGAGTTGGCCTTTGGAAACGGCCGAACATGATAAATATGAAATATTGCAGTCTCTGTTTGATTGGGACTGTTCATGAACGGTAGTGACATATGCTTGCTACCGTTCGCGCCCCCTAGCCCCGGGTTTAGCAGAACTCAATATTCATAACACCGATAGTACAGAATTTTGCTGTAATATGGCGGTGGACATGCTATTTATCTGTCATTATACCATGTCTAGGGGCGTATGGTCCCAGTATATAACAAAATTGTCCAGAAAAGCGAAATAAACAAAACGGAATTTAGTTAGGAGCAGCGGTTATGAAGCCTGCGCATCACAAGTAACAGTCAAAAAACTAAATTAAAAAGCAGACAACATATCCTATTGGTGGTTAAATTATGCCCAGAGCCTTTATCGGCCGGAGTAGTGAAACCACCGAATCGAAATTTAAGTAAGAAAACAAATACATTTGAAAATGTACCACCGATATTAAATTATAAGCATCAAAGTATATCGGGCTCAGCGATCTCCAAAGATCGAATGAATAACAGTCCTGATTACAAGCACCGGGATACGTTTTACTGCCGCCACACTGCACAAGCAACGCTACTGTGCTATATAAAAGAGTATGAGAGTGGACATTTGGAAACGGTCGAACACGATAAATACGAAATATTTCAGTCTCGGTTTGATTGAGACTGTTCAGGAACGGTAGCGAAATAGACTTGTTACCGTTCACTCCCCCTAGTCAATAAGTCTGCAGTGTCTGAACATTAACCTGGATATGCATGCATTTTTAAAATTAGATGCAAAAGTCGAGCAGAAAATCAATTAATCGTCAGTTTTTCCGTCAGCTAAGCTCATAAGAGAGAGACCAATGAACATATATATTTACAGTTTTGTACAATTTACAGGTTAATTACCTTTTTACTGTATTTGTTTCGAAGTTGCAGTTCACTTTTCTATGAAACATAATGTATTTCAACCCAGCAGTCTTGGTACTGGTAGCGCTTAAATCAGGTCTGGGCATATTGATGTCACGTGACATGGTGATATCTCAGGTTAAGAACATGCAAAGATTTTCACACCAAAATCCGTGTGCATGGACACACCAAACACTCATTACGACAATATATATAAAAAGAACCATAGAGATACAATTTGTGAAGGTCTTCCTTTCATTTTGTCAAAACTACTCTCTGCAATCTAGCTTCAGACTCGGTTCTTAAATATATATATATATACTTAAGGCCATTAAAAGTGCAATTTTTTTATTTTGTGTTCATTTTTAATTAAAATGTCTCCAAAATCCATTGCATAATTCCGATTTTACTTCTTTCAATACATGAATTTGATCGGTCAACAGATTTATAGTGAATTCGGATAATTTCTAACATGTACATAACTAACTAACTAACTAACTAACTAACTGACTAACACTACAATTGATCTTGGAAATAAACACAAAATAAAAAAAACTTGCACTTTTAATGGCGCTAAGTATAGGTTCATACTCACTTTCAGCCCATTAAACACTCAGAATCGAAGCCCCAACGCTACACAAAGACCAGCGAATACCAGGAAATAATCAACATCTACATCAACAGATTAATCACTTTAAATATGTTTCTGTATCTGTTCTCGTCTGACAAAGGACGGCCAATTTTCAGGTTATTAAAAGCGCTATCTGGGTATCTCCGTTCCTGCTGTAGCCTTATTAATCTTGATATACTGCGTATTGTAAATCGAGTACTCAGATATATGACAGAAAACGGTTTATCGTTTTCGCCAAATAAAGCAAACGTCGCTCTTGGTTCGGAACAAGTTAAGCCCACGTACACTTTGTAATGGTTTAATTAGCTAAAGTAGAAAGTCTGGTACAATGGCTGTAGATACATCTCCAAGCCGGGAAGACACGTATTGTTAATCCTGGTGAACATTACGTGTTCCGCGTATTAACTTTCATACCCCATCCAACCCCTTCTCCAAGAAGCGAAAACGGGATTGGCTGGGGTATGAAATAAAACCTTAATTTTGGCTTAAACAAGTCTGCATATTGTAAAATTAAAACATTTAATAGGTAATTTTAAACAGGTTATCGCCTTATTTGTTAGTAAAAAAATGTTTTAAACACGTTTTATTGTCGAAATATCCGTTATAAAATCCTGCTGCTATAAGCTTTCCCATCGCTTAATGGAATTAAGGCGGGACCACGTAATGAATGGTTATTGAAAGCTCATGTTAATATATAACAATAGTTATACTATATTTGTTATCATTGTTCAGAAAATCATTAAACAAAAAACTGCCCGGAATTGCTTTGAATGGAATTGTAAAAAAACAATCAATGTAATATGTTTGTTAAGTACATACATGCGAACTGACGAATTAGATTCTTTTAAGCAATACGCAATGATTTAAGAACACTTTCAGATCCGTTAATGGCGTATGCATATTGATTTAAACGTCTTTTAATACCACATAGTAAGTCGAAATATACGGTGAACGCTTTCTGTCCGACATCCATCGTCGTCGTTGCTAACCAGTTAAACAATTACTCCTCGGAAACATTTTGGCTATAGTAAGTAAGTAAGTTAAGTAAGTGAGTAAATCATTTATTAACGTGTCATGAGTATATACAATATACATGCAAGTACAGAAAAGCATATAATTATTTAACAATGGTTCAGAATATCATAAACACGCCCCCACTGGGCCTATACGTCACAATTTTAAAATATAGATCAAACTATCAAGTTCCAGTTCAAACAAATTATGATAATCATGGTCTGACAATTTAGCTATATGTAACCAAACTGCGTATAGGACAATGCCGTTAAAGTTTATTAACCATTTACACCGTTACAAAATCGCCAAATTGTTAAACAACATTAAACATAAATGATGAATATTGTTGTTTTTCAGAAATCATTCTTTGATCCTAAATTATGAAGGTTGTTTCAATAAAGCAATATTTAAATTAAATTAAATTAAATTTAATTAATTAATTAATTAATTCATTCATTAATTAAATTAAATTGCTTTAACATAGCTGACTGCTGATCAAGAGAACTTTTTGGCTAAGAAAATATGCAACTAAATGACATGACAAATCCCACACATATATGCAGAACATTATGTTACAAAGAATTATTTCGAACCATCCCCACCCACCACTACAAAAAACAACTACAAAAAAACAAAATTCTTGACAGAAATTATGTTTGTTAGTTTTTTTCAATGTAAAATTTAAAACTTTTGTTCGTTAGTTCCTTATAATCGTAAAGTTATTATCAATTATTTTTGCATTTTTAAAAATTTAAGCATGGAACATTTATTTAACAGTGTTGTACCATTATCTTGATAGTATTCCTATGTTTTATATGAACAGTGCTGTTTTAACTAAATGGGAGATCAAAGGACTGAAGGTCCTGAGAGGCGCCTAATTGCACTGTGATTTAGAATCATTTAAATCTTTCAAATTTACATCAAAATGAAGACCGGAATACACATAATGCAAGATTGAGAATATATACATATAATTTATGGTTCACTATTACATATAATAGGTTAAATCTGCTTCACTGTTCAAATATGAAGATCTATTCCTCAAATTGATTTCACACCTAAATTAAACTCTTGGTTCAACATTTACTTTCAACTCCTGTTTCAAACTCCTGGTTATAATTCCTGTTCAACTTTCCTGATTTTCAAACTCCATGTATCAACTGAAGCAGTTGTTGTTATGGTTCAGTCCAGTGAATTAACTCCTAATTTCAACTCTTGATTCAACATTCAATTTAAACTCCTGATTCAAACTCCTGATTATAACTCCTGTTCAACTTTCCTGATTTCCAAATTCCTGGTATCAACTGAATCAGTTAATTGTTGTTTTTGTTGTTGTTGTTGTTGTTGTTGTTCAGTCCAGGCTAACTCTTGTGATGATATTGTTTCCCCCAATTAAAATCCGGTTATAGACAAATCTTTTGTCTGATTATAATATGAAGAAGACCGTCTCGGACTTCTTAAAAAATTTAATGCAAAAGATATCCACTAAAGGTGGATGTTCGTCGAAATGTTTCAACTTTCTGAGCTTACCGTACAGATACAGATAAACTATTACGCAGTACGTACTAGGGCCAGGGAGTTATATTTATTCCACTTACCACAATGACTAATTCCGTTCCTAAACAAGTTTTATAGACTATTGGGGTAATAATGAAGCAAAAGCTCTAATTAGTTACATCAAGATTTCAACAGGGATTAGTATAATTCAATATTTATAAACCTTTTGAATTTCTTCTCTCCTCCAGCATCCAAGCGTCCATGCAACCGTAGGTTAAGGTCACACTGGCTCCTAATCCGGTACCGGATAAACACATTACCCGTCTAAAAATACGGCACCGAGTTGGAGAAGCGTCTTGATGAAGTGCTGACGTGCTAGCAGTCACATTCATTTTTGTATTGTACTGTAGCCACAAACTCAGAGGCCACAAGCGAATGATTTCGGTAAAAATTGAATGATTAAATTTAAGCTGTTAAAATGGACTTAGATCTACTTCCAATTCGATACGTAGGTGGTTGGGTGGTGGGGGGGGGGGGAGGATGGGGTGGGGTTGTGGGGGGGGGGGGAAAGACTGGCCAGACCAATTCCGTACCAATGTAAAACACCGAACATTTCCGGATTGTCCCGGAAATCTTCGTAATTTAAAATATAATCTTCGAAATTTACAGTATGAACAATATGTATGTCTTTAATTGGGAATTGATATTATTTACTTTTTTATTTACCTTTGATGCGTGTGTTAATGAAAAACAAACACATGTTATAAATCTGATGTCAAACCAATGCTTCCGATATAAATATGTACCTGATTGAGTCGGTGAATTTGTTCAATCCGTACCAGTTTGTTTGTATTTAAATGGCCCCTATTAACTAATTTTATTATCTTGGAGCTATGCTTTCAATAAACACTCAAAATATATTACAGCTAGTATTGTTGGATCTATCATCAACAAGTATCGTGTTATTCGATATTTTGTTTGGTCTGGAAAATGAAATAAGATTTGATTGATAAACATAATTTAATTTCCGAGATTTCCGAACCAAATCCGGAAATGTTCAGTGTTTTACGTTGGTACGGAATTGGTCTGTTCCGGTCAGTATTTTGTCCCCAACCATTCGGTACTGCCTGGGGCTTGAGCATCACAGGCATTATCAGTACATCAACAATTGTCTTTATATTACGGTCCTTTAAATCTTATAGCCATTCAGTTGCAAATTCATTATCATTACGTCAACAATATAATCACTTATATTACCATATAGACTTTAATTTTAGTCTAATCTATTTGACGTCTATATAATAGTGTCATATTAGAATATCTTACATGAGTGCTAATTTATTATGGAATTTATTTAAGTCTCAGGCCATGATGAAATGACTTTTTGTATTAAAAAATACAACACGGACTGGAATATGTCAACTGATATAATTAAACTAAATTGGATCACATAACGACTGGTTTTGGTATTAAAAACAAAATTAGTCGTAAGACCCAACGAAAGACCTAACTGTCATGACCGGACAGTTAACGTCCTACTCAAAACTGAATATTTTCAAGTTTTCATTAAAATAATTTGCGAAAATGTCTATTTGAGATTCTCTTTAAGTTTAATTAAGGTTTAAATCGTGGTCGGAGTCTTTTTTAAAAACGAGTTGGTGAAAATGATATAAAGCGATCTATAGCTGTGCCGAGCTGTATATCTTTTACACACGAGTTAATTATATTCCATAATATATAAATGAACACGAATATGAGACTTTATTTATCAAATAACTTTAAAAACAACACATTCTTAGCAACTTATCCTAAGAAAGATCAGAAAATCC